>JARBER010154468.1:0-10767 GCA_030265075.1 Balanus glandula
TTTGTTCTGTGATCATTTTTTCAAAAAAATCAAAATTTTGAAATTTTGGGGGTCAAAATCCAAAAATTTCCAAAAACCGAGATGGCCATTTTGTAGCCCTTGCAAATTAATATGCTTTGCTTTTTTCTGATTGCAATTCAAATTAAAGTTGTTCCTTTTGCAGCCTGTCAAACATATGCTGGTTTTATCATAAAAGAAAAGTCGTGAGTAGTGACGTCACAAAAATCCATATATCTAAAAAAATTATCGAAAAATTTTGGATTTTTTTCACAAAAGATGTCAAATTGATGCAGGATAAGGTACCCAAAGTTTGAGCTTGATAGCGCTATTGCGCTCTTGAGTTATCCTGAATATTCGTCAGGGGGGGCAATATTTGCCCCCCCGGTCAAGCGCGGGTTAATTTTACATTTGTAGCGATAACGCCGTGAGGGGCATAGCGTTCCGGAAGCATCCCTTTCGATCCTCCCGCCTTCCAGTCCACCATTTTTTTGTCACGCCACGTTAATCCGGGTCCGGTGGTCGCTGGCCATCGGGTATGTGGCGGCCCTCGAGCCGCCCCCCGGTAGAAGCGGCCGTCCGCATAGCGTGGGACTTCCTCACAGCTTCACCCTACGGAGAAAGGCCTGTTGATGGCCCGTTCTCCAGTCGGCGTTTCATTTTAAGCCACCTGATCATTCTCCTTCATACTACTGCCGCGCAAAGGTCAGAAAGGGCCGAAACGGACTTATCTTAAACAATCCAATACAAAACCTTCCGGATCAGTGCCAATGTTTAGGAGGGTGGAGTAAAATATGGTGGTTAAGTTACTGATTATTATTGTTTAAATCATATTCTGGTTTCAATATTACATCACGTATATTTAGCGAGTAATTGAAGATTGACGGGTTCCATTTCAAGGAACGTAAGTAGCGTCATCTGTTGAGTGAAATAATAACAAGTTACCCAATTCATATTTGAATTTCTTATTGCGCTAGAGCCATCAAAGTCAAACGTGTACCGTGTCGCAAGATGACTCTAACGAGGCACTTTGAAATGAAATTGGATCAACAGGACACCATCCCGGTCATGTTATTAACCTTCAGCTGGTACATCGCTGCCTTTGAAGATTGGTTATACCGGCACTCGGGTCATTTCGTTGCTAATTGAGCAAGAGACGAAATAAAATCAAGCATGCCTGATGTCAGGTACATAAGTAATGTAACACTTTTAGTTTGTTTAATTCGGGCCAGCATATTACCCTGATCACGTAAAGCGACCTTACTTTGCAAAATGCTTGTAATCGTGCGGAGGTAACGGTCTTGGTTTTTGAGGGCTTCCGGGATAACCCTTGAGGAACATGTGCCACTGTAACATTATATTTGAGCAGATATATAATGAATATGATAAACGATTCATTATGATATACAATCGATGTCAGCCTTGAAATAACCCGTCATTGGCTGGGGGGGGGGGGGGGACGCCCCCTCAGGATTTTTCGCTATAACTTAAAACCGAATAGGGGTATCATCGTAATCCCTGCGGGTTCCTCGTCCGTCATCATTTTGACGCCGTGTGATAAAAGTGTTTCTTTTCGCCGTTTTCTTAAGATATAGCGATTTTAGTGATATCACTACACGCGATTTTTGTTCAAAAACGAGAGAAGACTTAACAGACCGTAAACATGTCAGCATAGCTAAACACAATCCATAAACATCAAAAGATTGCAAATTGTCTCGGCTACAATATCGCTATCTCTAAATTGTGAAACTTCAAACTTTTGACCACAAAAATGTCAGAAAAATCAATTTATGAACAAATAGAGCAAAATTTAAATTTTCAAATTTAAAAAAACCCGGAATATGTCAACAGAAAACCAACCATATCTAAACCAAATTAAAAAAATATATAAAAGCATTTGATTGAGTTATGGCACCCTATGTTACCTTATGACTCATGACTACATTTTTTTAAATACGTTTTTTGGTACTTTTTGGACCAGATATGGCAAAATAAATGTAACCACGATATTCCTGAGAAGAAATAGAGCTATAAACCTGGCTTGTTCTTCAACACAAATTGATTTCAAATTTGACCAAATTTGAACTTGTTTGACCTGACAATAAATTTAATGAAGGTGCCAATGTTACTTAAATCGTGAAAAAAAGGTCATAAAACCACGATTTTGCGATAATTCCGCCATTAAATTCGCAAGCACCACACGCTACTCACCTACCCACATAACATGTACCAGCCCGGTAATTTCTCAACACATTGTTGTCGCATGCCGATCAGGCCATCTGCTGTCGACATATCGACCATTCCATATTTCGCAAGTTCACGATGCTGTGTAAAACATGTTCGGTCCCTTACTGCAGCAGTAGCCTGATTTCGTGTCAAATCCAGGGCCGTGTTATCTGTGGTGCAGCGTATGTCATGCGACTGCAGCACTGCAGCAGTGTTCCCAGTCGACATCCTTACAAGTTACATATTTGATCGGAGACCAATGTTATAACAATTGACGAGGTATACAGTGCAAAATGAATGTGAATGTGGATGTTGCCATAAATGAGGTTTACTTAGTAGAGTGTCTGGATATTTTTTTAACGATGAATTGTAACACGTCATGCCGTCCCATGTCCGGCCATATTGCGTTTGTGTATGCAGACCACGTCACGCAAAACACCAGGGAGGTGTCGCCGCTCAGTGGCGCATAGGCCCGGCTCGGAGGGCGGAGCGACCCGGCTATCACGCTATCATACTCGGCATACAAAAGAGTGGTGGTTCTTGAATGCTCGACAAACTATGGTTATACAATATTAACTTGTATTTGTGCTATAATTTTTAGGCGAAAGCTGTATTCAATCGTTTTGCTCAGCACTTATGTCTTTAACCCGCGCGGCGTAGGGGTCTCCAGCCGAACGCGCGGCGCAGGGGGGGGAGGGGGGTCAATTTTACCCCTCTCGTATCTTCCGAACCATAAACCACAGCGAGACGCGCAAGCCGGCAATCGATAGCCAAGAAAAAGTTGGCGAGCTAATTTTTTTTCCTGGAGGACATATGTGACGTCACAGGTCAAGTCAAAGGTCAAGACGTCAAAGGTCAAATTTTAGTTGCTCGAGTTGACGGGCCATACTTTGCATTCAAAGTTTTTTATATGGAATTTGATTAATCACAAACCTCTCAAAGGTATGTATTTCCATATTCCACATAACCAGAAGTAAAATTTAAGGTCAAAGTCAAGGTCAGGTCACAGAGGGTCAACATTTTCAAAATATCAATGAAACTCATGCGGCACATGTCTAATGATCGATTTTACACGTAGAAGTCGATACAAGTGCTCATTTTTACATGCTGACCCCATTAAATGACCCTTAGGCGAAATTCAAGTAAAAACGGATCATTTGAGTCAAATTTTGAAATCAGCTGAATTCAATGAAAGTTAGATGTTTCTAGACTGTTTTTGCCGTTTGAATTTTAGTCCATAGCGACTTTTTAAATTGACTTTTCACCTTTTGGACTTCTCGTCAATTAAATAAGTCCGTTTGCCATTTTCACCATTTACTTTTTTTAGCGTCGACTTTTTGTCCGCCGACTTTTAGGACTTTTTACCTTTTACTATTGACTAAATGTCCCTGCTTCTGTTTTATCTGTTTACCTTTTACCATTTAGCTTTTGGTCCGGCACCCATGGGTGACTAGGGGAGGACGGGGTCAAATGACCGTTTTTTTCTGAAGCGATATATTTTAAAATCATAAACTCATTTCCACACTTACATAATGCCATTAGGTGACACGTGCATTTGTCATTATTTGGTATGTGAAGCATGAGACGATAAAACAATTATTTTTTGTAGAAACCACACATTCTTTGCAGGTTGGTCAACCGGCCAAGTTTCGTTGCCGGGGCGCCTTGGCCGGGGAGGTAGGGTCACTTGGCCGGGGTTGAGGTAGAGTAGATACGCATGACATATCCGTATAATTCCTTCTGTATGATGTTATCATAGGCCATTATTGAAAATTCATGTAAAATGTGTGTTCATTTCACATATACGGTGTCCGCCAAGGTCATCTAAAGGTCTCCAATGCTTTTGTGTCAATAACTTTTCACAGAATGAAGATATAGGCGTGAAAATAGCACCAATGCGTTTGTCTCGTCGAGACACGTCTTTATATGAGCAATATGACCTACTTGATTCACATCTTAATTTTTACCGAGATCACTGTGGTGAATAGGTTGTCGCTACAACTTGCCGATTAGTCACAGTATATACATAAATTGCTAATACATCACACCGTGCTATCGAAATTTTGATGCGACCTATGCACTAGACAACATACAATGTTTCGTACGCAAGCAAAAGTTACGGCTTTTGGTGATTATTCACATTTTATCACTTTTGAAGAAAACTTTTTTGAAAATGCATGATATTATTTTTGCTTTATCTGCATCTAACTCATGCAAATGGCAACAGGTTCAAATACAATCTTTCAGGGCTGCCATAAAGCGTATACATGGGGGCGGCCAAGTCGCCCCGCCGGCCAACTAACCCCGTTCTCCCCTATCACTGCGCGTGGCGCGTGCCGCGTGAGAGGTGTTGGCGTGCTTCGACAAGTGCGCACGTGTGCACCCCTACTTTAGAGTTCAGGAACGGCTGAGCCGATTGTGTTCAAAGCTGGCGTTTTGCTAGAGACAAGTCAGCCGACGCTTTTCCAAAAGTCAGTGGTGGTGTACCGCTGCACGTGTGTACTATTTTTGTATCTCGAAAACCATCTACCCAATCGTGGACATTTTTGGCGCAGACAACCGTGACCACAGAGAAATGTGGGAGTCTATCAGTAACCCGCGACGCTGCCGTGACCAGACCGCAGCTGGCGCTGCCGGGAGTTCAGCCCGGCAGCGCCGGCATTAACGGCGGAGCCACTATACCGCAAATACCGCAAATGCGGTATGCCAGAGTTCGAAACTCATTCTTAAAATCTGATGCCCTCGAAGCTTAACGCTTCTGTGAAGTGCCCTATGCCCTGATGCCTCGTGATTTGAGAAAGTGCCGCCCCACTAAGAATGACGAGCGAGCGCGAGCTTATGGCGAATATGAACTCCATCGGGTAAGTAATCTCTCACATCCAAATAACGTCGCCGCTTTGGCGCACGTGCACTCGTGCAAACATTTCCCTGACTTTTGAAAAAAAATCGGCTGACAAGTCTCTAACCTCACACCAAATTTGAACACAATCGGCTCAGCCGTTACTGAGATATATAATAGGGGTGTGCACGTGCGCACGTGCGCACGTGCAGAAGCATCCCACTCCTGACATTTGGAAAAGCGTCGGATGACAGGTCCCTAGTCACAAGGCATCTTTGAACACAATTGGCTAAACCGTTGCTTTGATGTAGAAAACGGGTGTGCACGTGCGCACGTGCAGAGACAGTCCGCCCCTGACTTCAGGAAAAGTCGCAAATGAGGTTCAAAGCCGAATGTAGACTAATTGAACTACTATGAGATATACAAACGTTCTGGGCAGGTACACCTCACCTACACAATTCCTGAAGTAGACACAGATGAAGTTAAAATAAACTCAGAACTCACCATTTTAGGAGATCTGTTTATTTCTTTATCGAAGACTGGTTTTCAATCTGAAATGTCAGGTATTTCCTATTAGGAACACTGGTATGCAGAAACTGATAATTGATTACAAGGAGGTTCGGCGAATTAAAGGCACACCGTTTCTGGATCTGCGACTCATTCCATTTCCACGTTTCAGTACACATATCGCAACACTACGTGAGCAGAGACAAGCACACATTTCGCAAACCACAACAAAAACATGTCCCGTTTTAGACATCCGCAGAACTCACAGCCACGAAGCAAATCTCGCCGTGAACTACTGAGAATTGCCATCCGTCAGAGGAAGTTGGAACTCAGCGTCAGAGTAGATCGGAACTCACCGTCAGCAGGTGAGCAGAGCGCCGCTGGACGGCCGGCCGTGCCTGTCGCGGGTTCCTCCCCACTGTGGCACCTGCAGCGGACAGCACACTGGTCACACGCCGACTATCGCCGCCGATCTGCCCGGCCGGCACCGACACCCGACACGGCACGTGTCACTCGACACTGGAGCTGGGCGCCAGCTGAGAGATCCGAGAAATATGCCACGTCCGGGGGCATGGGGCAGACAGGTGCGCGGTGACCGGACAGCGTCTAATGCCGCGCTATTAGCTGCTGGGGCAGCGCCATTTGTACGCCACTTGTATGTCATTATGGAGAGGGCTGGGGTGCTTACAGGTGACATGAGAGGGGGAGGGAAAGAGGGAGTCTATCAGCCAGTCATCATCCAGGTGTTCAGGGATAACCGGTAAATAGGGGTAGGCGAAGATCAATCAGACAGCACTGAGTTCAACACACCATTAACTAAGAGCTGAACAAGTAAAATGGGACTTAGAAAATCGGTAACTTACACCAAAGTGAAAGAATGCATTTGTTTAAGAAAATAGTTAACATTTAACATGGTGTTTAAATAAGTGCCCTGCGTTGTGTGACAACTTAGCTTACACAACTTTATTGAAATTGGTCAGATAGTTTTGGAGAAAAAGACGTTTTGATGACGACATGTTTTGCAATTTTCGGCAAAAAATTATAAATGCTTAAAATTGTATAAAATCAAGTTATCAACCAAAAAGCAGACCGTAAACGCTAAAAGAGTGTGAATGACAGTCACTATAAGATATATATCTTGGAATTTACCATTTTTGAATTTTGACCCCCCCAAGATTGAACAAAAACTAATATTTTTTAAGCCTTATAAAATAAAATTTTCAAAATTATTGAGAAAAAAAAACGGAATATATATGGGAGAACTACAAAACAACAATGAGTAGGTATACACAATTTCGAAGCGATATCTCTTGTTTTCACTGACTGATTGTTATTTATGTACACAAAACAGTGACGCCATTTTTTGAAATCACCTTTTTGACTTTTTTTTGACCAGATACGAACAAATAGCTTTTAGGTAATTTGGAGGCAAAATTTATCTAGAAAACAGTATTTATATTTATATTTATCAGGTTCTGAATTTGTTATTTGTATGTTTCTTACAGTGCGAAATCACTGTTTTATATCTGTTTTCTACACTTAGGGTCATTTATGTGACCTCGAAGCTACACCTGTACAAGTTGACAAAATGAGACACCATTTGATTCCCTCATAACTAGCAACATATTCCAGCATACGGCGTCGCTCTATCTCTCTCCGTTCGGAAGTCATACTAAGCGCTTTTTGTATGCGTTCTAATGCAAAATGCATGGTAAATATCAACATTTCTGACGATATCCTTGACCTAGGAGGTCATTTACTGGACCAAACCTAGAGTTTTTTTTTCGGAAAATTCAGTGTGATGTTCGAGATCAGCTGCATACATTTCATATTTTTGCATAATATGACTTACATTTGACATTTCAAAAAGGTGGCAATATCCCTTTAATGTGTTGTACTCTATAGTCTCATCTAAATTTTAGGAAAGACACTTAACCGATTGCAAATATACCTAAATGACATTTGACGGATTTTTTTTCGTTTGTTGTTAACCAGCATAATTCACGAGAAAATGTGGAGTTCTTGAACAGAACCTTAACTTTAAAAAAACTTAGGTCGCCTCTATTGGCCGTAAGTTTTACCTGAACAAAACATTGATTAAAGATATACATTTTTTGACGATATTTTTAGAAATATTTTCTTGTTTTTGTCTACGTTATATATTGACCAAATTAGGTTGGGGGCCGTCCCTCCTTCCGGCGAAGGTAGCGCTGAGCAGCGTCACAGCGCGAGGGATACGCGCCAGTACTGCGAAAACGGCCGGAAGTCCATACGACGCAACTCATGTAGGTGAAACTCTCAGAAACTGACCTTTTAAAAGCTTGGCTTACGTCGAATATCTTTGAAACGTAAAACATGTGCCCGGCCACTGACCAAAGATCAATATATCTCCATTATGGGAATATCACATTATAAGAGCACATTTGCATTACAAACGTTGCGTTACACTAGTGAGCTATGGCAAAATATCCTTCTGCGCGGGTCTGGTCTCTATGGAGGATTTCCAACCGGAAGACACCACCTGGCCAGCCCTGAGTGAGCCCCTTTCAGGACGGTGTCGCTCTTGGCCTCCCTGCTGTCAAGCAGTGTCTTAACTAAGAGCCCACGTGACCTTGCTCTGGCATTGTCCGATCCACCGTCCGCGCAGGCAGGAAGGAAGGATCACTGCGTCAGTCTCGTCACCGGAGAAACCCGGATGTCGCGGCGGGGTACGGGATAATATTTGGGTTGACTGTTTGTGCTATACAACAGTGTGATATGATATGGTGGGAAAAGGATGACGCGGTGTGTCGGGGAGATAAGCCGTTGAATTGTGAATAAATGTGATGAGGCTTTGGCTCAGTGAAACTCTCAGTTGCATTGAAGTGTATTGTTTAAAATTGTATGTTACCAGTTGTTTTGATTAATATAAGGCAACAATAGACGCGTCAAAAGTCGCATGCGATCGCAGACTTGTTAAAATCTGCGTATTGTGCTTTATATTAACGGTTTAATTGTCATAGCTACGATGCCTGCCACCCCCCTGCACCCATTCACAACTGTTGAGATAGGAGGTGAGGAATGTGACGCACTCCTCCCCACCTCCCTCCACAGTCCACACTCTGTCTGACATCACCCCTGGTAGCCAGACAGAGTAGCAGCTGTGGGTCAGTTAAACCAATATTATCATAATCATGTCATCACCGCACCACTCCGCCTGTCTGCCGTGCAGGAGTGGCCGACAACACCAGGTGCTTTCACTGCGGCGGCGGAATCATCAACTGGGAGCCTGAGGATGAACCGTGGAAGGAGCACGCGCGGTGGCACAACCACTGCGGCTTCCTGCGGCTGGTGAAGGGGAATGACTTCATCCAGGACGTGCTGCGCAAGTACCTGCCGCAGCCGCAGCCGACCACCGGCGAGACGAAGGTCAAACTGAGGAGCTTCTCCGACGAGGAGGTGGAGAGGATCATGGAGGGCTACATCTACAAGGTAAAACCAACACATCAGGAAGATTACACTAAACGCTGAAACATACGTTTCCATGCAGCTGCGCGAGGTAGATACGGGTGCCTTATCAAATGCACGTAGTAATTTTATCACAATTCAATGTCAGCATCTTGCGCATCGTGCAGTTGTTGCATCGTTGGATCAATGTATATGAATATGCAGCCACATCCATTTCGCACAGCTGCGTGACACAGTGTGTCGGTCTACATTGGGGTACAGCTGTTTGTACACATAAGCGTGGGATCAAATATTATCCTGTGTTGGGGCTAGGCATGGCGCCGTGTAAGTGCTCCTTTGCTGACGTCACTCGTTAGCAATGATGTTGTAGTGAAGACTGGCATGGCGCCGGATGGGCCTGGATCAGTATGTGTACTTATTAGTTCCTTTCTGACGTCACACTTTTACTCCTGACTGCAGCGCAGCTGGGGGTGGCACCATGTTAGTAGTCCACTTCTGACGTCACTCCCAGGCTGCGGTGCAGCTGGGTGTGACGCCGTGTTAGTAGTCCCCTTCTGACGTCACTCGTCTACCCCAGGCTGCGGTGCAGCTGGGCGTGACGCCGTGTTAGTAGTCCCCTTCTGACGTCACTCGTCTGCCCCAGGCTGCGGTGCAGCTGGGCGTGGCGCGGGAGGAAGTGAAGCGTGTGCTGAAGCAGCAGCTGGAGACCACCGGCCTGCCGTTCACCAAACTCAGCTTGGTGCTGGCCAAGACTGCTTACTACACACAGGCCACCAACCAGACGCCTACCAGGTGAGGGAGAAACATGACACGTGAGGAGGAGACGCGACACCTTTGACGTAGCAAGGAAAGATGTGAACTAGAGTTCTACAGTCTACACGGCTGCACTTTTCCACAGCCTACCCGCCTCACAGCCATGGCCCCACAGCCACAGCCGGGCCACAGCCGTGGCCAAAGGTGAACACCCAGCCGTTGTCCGCCCGAGCGGATTTTCCAGAAAAATAATAGCAACACGAATGAAACACAAACATTCGGAAGTTATTGTTGTGATGTTAGGGCGCGTAGCTGCGTGGTTCAAGCGTCCAGACACACTTTTTTAGATAGTGTCGTTTCGCAGATTTCGATAGATTGGTGCATTTTGTTAAACATCTAGGCAGACTACAGCCACAGCCACAGCCACAGCCGGGATCTATAATTTTTTGGGCCCCATCCCGCCCCGTTTGCCATGTTGTACGGCCAGCCATGGGAACAGCTCTAGCAATGGGGATGGAGTGTCTCTAGTGTGAACCCTGCCACAGTGACCTACACCATGACATAGTGACGTACACACTGTCGCAGTGACATGAGACCTTCTGATGTGACGTAAAACCTGTCGAAATGAAGTGAACCTTGTCAAAGTGATGTGATCGTGAACCTATGTTGTGGACTCCCTACGAGGAAGATGCGGGGAGATAAGACGCGAGGTGGAATTTAACCCTCGCCAGTGTAGGGGGTGGATGCCACCCCCCTCGTTTTTTTATGAATAACTCGCGTAGATATTAACCGATGGCGCTGCAATTTTGGCTACTCTAGTGTTGATAAATTTGACACATACTCTAGAAAATTTGAAAAAATCAGTGACATGACCTTTGACCCAGGACCTGTTTCTCGAGGTCATGTCAGGCGAAAATGGCGTTCCGTAGTATCGACACAAGACACGCGTGCTGTTTCCGAGTGTTTGAGGTTTAGGAACATATGCAAAGGTGTCACAA
>JARBER010154579.1:0-10767 GCA_030265075.1 Balanus glandula
TCGAACGGGGTAAAGGAAATCTACAGCCGCGGTGACGTCACCATGGGGGGATCCTGGGATTGGTGAACGGGGGCTGGGATAGAGGGCCGATACAGCCGGATCGACCACGTGCGGACACGGCCGCGCGCCACGTGGGGCGCCGGTGCCGGTACATGTGCGGCCGGCGGAATGGAGCACACGCTGCCAGAGAGAGGAGGAAAGACTACAGGCAGCTGCTTGAGACAATGTATGGCGACGGCGTGATACACTGCGGTGTGTATGCACTGAGATGATTGTTTGGCTTTGATACAACTAGACAAGACAAGATCTAGGTCGGAGTTAGGAGCGTCAGCCGCTAACGATATGTGCGACCCATTTACCCGCATGTTTTAGCCACCGTGTCCATGGGGGAAATTGACAGGTAAGGGGCCAATTTCGTAACGTACTTTGGGACACAATTAGGCAAAGAACATCTTATTTTTGGCTTGTTTATTTATATAAGAAACCTATCGAGGAAGAAACAGCAAATAACCTAGTATGGCGGTTTTAAATTGCCGCGCCACAAAAAAGTAGATTGTAGCCCCCACAGCATCAACCAAGTGCTGAGCAGTATAATTTAGGCTGAAATTGTTAACTCGCTCAGAAAGCATTGCATTCCCATTCCGGTCTACACGTTTCTGATCGCTTTAAAATGTTACTGTAAGAAAAACGTTCCGTTTATAAAACAAAATATACAAATATGGAGAAATACGCTCATCCGCACACGCAATCTAAATCGTACTATGAATAGGCTTTGAACTAATCTCGAGGGCTAGCCAACTCTTTCCTTGAAATATGTTTCAACCTCCTTCCCGCCCCAACCCCACATCCCCACAAACACAGAGAACAATAAGCCGCCGGAATGCGAGTAAGAAACCCAAAACATTCTGCAGCGGGCTGATCGACAAGCGGCAATTCCAGCGCGCCAGAGCACGCAAGCATTGCACAACAGACGTCAACAGACTGTTCGTGTGGTCAATTATTCAATGATGTAATGTCCTTGTTACTTGTCAGTCCTAATCTGGATACAAATGTTGAAAGTCGAATTTGTTATATTCGCTGACGTAAGCAGGATATTAAAAAAGGACATGAAGAATGCTAGTGAAATCTGAAGCATGTTACTTAAAAGTAGCGTTTGAAATTCAAAGCGCAAGAACTAATTTTGTAATATTTCTTACAAGACAGGAAACTAGATACGAGCAAACGAACAAATGCAAATCGTAGCGAATTCACTCGTTAAAAATAAATGTGGAATTTTGCTTAGCGATACCCTATCATCAGGACCGTATGGTTGCTTAAAAAGGATGCAATATGGGTGCAAAGTGGAAAATACCTAATAAGAAAATAACAAAGAGTCGAAACCTCAACGAAAACTATATGTATTCGGCTTCATGATCTCCCATTACCCGCTCACTAAAATTATTCATTACCTTTGCGTTTTTTGTGTTTTTCCAAACACAGGCTGTCCTAATCATTATATGAATACTTGAGTATCAGAGTTAAAATTGTATCTAATACATTTAAAAATAAGGACAGCAAAAATTTAACGAAAAATGAGTGGAAAATAGTTCCCATAGGGTGTCTCTTTACGCCCAAATTTCCCCAACGCTAGGACACTGACTATAACATGATCGTGAAGAAGCCATTCTATGCACATTCGTCGCTATTGCACTTAAAGTGATAATCGGCTTAAATAACTAAAAACGTAGTTGTATCACCCCACATTTTCCTCGACTAAAACCGAGCTCAGCCGGTGAAGGATCGCATTGACGCATGCAGCTTCCCCGAAACGAAACTAATCCTAATAGCATAGTGTTGTGTGGTGAAAACGAGACACAGCTTGGCTGTTGCTAGGTTGCAAAGGTCGCATAGTAGACGTGAAGAAAGACGCGAGGAAATAAAGACTATCTGATCAAGTCAATGGCAATCAAGTGTTGGCACCAGTTGGCCATCTGGCAGTCACTGGCACCAGTTGTCAGAAGTTGTCAGTTGTCAGTTGTCAGAAGCCAACATCTGAGAGAGATTCGTCTGTAAATGTGTTATCATAAAATGGGATGAAGTGAGACGGTGAGATGAAGTGAGACAAGTTTTCATTCGATCAAGTTTTTATATTTGAGGGTGAAACTTGACTGTATTTCCAATAACATCCGATAATAATGGTCAATTTCCTACAATCTGGAAGTAATTTTCTCTTCTTATTCAGTAAACAAATTAACTGTGAATCATAAATAGAATCAAACCTTGCTTCTCACTTCTCCCACCTTCTCTCAATTCACACCAATTACGACACCCGAAAAATGCAGTGATAACCTGCCTTGCGATGGGCGTCCAGAACTGGACGATGCTGAGCCTGCTTACCTGGAGGATGTAGTCCTTGCCCTCGAGGGTGAAGTTGCGTCCACCCAGCATGAAGTCGATCGTCGGCAGGCTCGGGATCAGGTTGCAGTCCACCTGGAATGCCGGCGAGAGGTGACCTCAGCTCACATCGCCCCACCCAGGAGTGAAAATGGCTTAGTGAAAATGTCACGCCACTAGCCAGTGGCGTGACACGGCCCTTTGGAGGCGGATATAATTGATGGTGACAGTCCTTAGCACAACCACTGCAACAACCGGACTAGCGGAAGTCTAAATCAGCCGGCGGAAAAGAGGGCCCGAGCGTGGGAGAGTGCCGGACTCGGCTGCCGATGCAGTTGCCCTTGGTCTGCGTTCGCGGCCATTGACTGCATCTCTCGCGCGGCACACAGGACCGGCCGAACCTGTCTGACCGGACGGGTCGCATGTTTTTACGGGTAGGCTTATCCGGGGTTTCAGCCGTCAGGATGAAACTGTAATCAGTTGTGACGGCAAGCATTCTCCTCATCCCATTTATCTACAGATCGGAGGAGAGTTTTGCCCAGCGAGGACGTCACGAACGGCGACCGCGAACGAACGACCGCAGATAGGCTGAAAACAACGTTAATGGTTGGACGAATACGTACCGCAAGACCACATAAGGCGGGCTGAATCTACCATGGTATTGGTAAGAGTCAAGACCATTCACGAACATACATAACGGGGAGTCAAACTAAGTTTGGCAAGATAAACATGTGACTTTATCTACAAGAAATAAGTCGTTCGGACTCCGTGAGCGATCGTTCATCCGAATCACATTAAATACCCACTCAACGTAATCCTGAATCACTACACACAATTCCGAATTAGTTAATGGCTATTAACCCTGGTCACCGTCCACTCACCCTATACTCTCCACCGACGATGAGCACCCCTCCGATGGCCTTGTTGATGGCGTCGGCCTCCTTGGTGGGAGCAGCGATCAGCGAGGTGCCGGTGTCCGCGATCGCCTGGCAGCCGCCCGAGCAGAACATGGAGCCGCCGATCTCCAGACTGAAACGGACGGCAGTGCAGCGTGTGAGGTCACGGGACACAGGTCACCACAGGTCGCAGCAGGTCACAGCAGGTCAGCGTGTGGGTCACACTTATTTGTCCCGATGTGTAACATTACACGGGCCACGCAGGGTGAGGTGAAAAAAAAAGGTTATATATCCCTGGTCGAAATAAGTTTAAAACGGCAACGCAGGGTGAGTGGAAAAAAAACAGGTTGTAGCTGGTCAAAATAGGCTTAAAATGGCCACTAAAGATAGAGACAGTCACAGCAGATCAAAACAGTTCAAAATATACCTGAATGGTCAGCGTCACACATGCTCGGGAGCAATCACCTAGTCGGAACAGAATAGCAGCCACGAGGCGTGGGTATTGGGTTTCAACCACGATAAAACTAGTAACGAGTAAAGCAAGTCACGAGACGTCACGACAAGACTCAACATTCAAACTATAGCGCACATAATGTTAACAACTCGTAACAAACAGCACGTCCAATGTAAACACGCAACGGCGGGAGGGAGTGACGTAACTTAAATGATAAGGTATCTAACCGGAACACATAAGCTATATGAGGATACGATCAATACTATCAGGCCTCCGTAGTTCAGCCTGCTTGACAGACATGCAGGAAAACAGGAAACAGTCTCCCACGACAGATAAGCACGGCGCGACGGGGCTTACGGGCCAACACAATGGCTGTGAAGCTATAAAAGGCACCATGTTCCCGCCACGATGTAAGAATGAAGCAACTGACGCTGCACTCGGACAAGCTACAGCTTAAGCCGGGCGGTGGGCCTTAGCAGTGGACACTGGACAGTGGGCAGTGGGCGTTGGGCAGTGGACAGTGGACAGTGGACAGTGGACAGTGGACAGTAGCCAGTGGACAGTGGACAGTGAACAGTGGACAGTGGACAGTGGACAGTGGACAGTGGACAGTGGACAGTGGACAGTGGGCAGTGGGCAGTGGGCAGTGTGCGGTGGACAGTGGACAGTGGCCAGTGGACAGTAGCCAGTGGACAGTGGACAGTGGACAGTGGACAGTGGACAGTGGACAGTAGCCAGTGGACAGTGGACAGTGGACAGTGGACAGTGGACAGTGGACAGTGGACAGTGGACAGTGGGCAGTGGGCAGTGTGCGGTGGACAGTGGACAGTGGACAGTGGACAGTGGACAGTGGACAGTGGGCAGTGGACAGTGGGCAGTGGACAGTGGGCAGTGGGCAGTGTGCGGTGGACAGTGGACAGTGGACAGTGGGCAGTGGGCGGTGGACAGTGGACAGTGGGCAGGACACGGCCAACCAGCGTACACGGGGACGGGCATTGTAAATACACCAAAAATGAATAATCTGCACGACACGAGTCGTTTCTTTGCATAATTGAAAGCACCATAACTAACAGCTGCTTACGGAAATAGCCCAACAATGGCAGATTATGACCATAACCTGCGCATTTGTGCCGTACACTGGTTATTAACACGCACCAATAAAACTGGGTGCGGAACAGACACGCTATGCTGGGACTAGGGCTCAGCTTTGGCACGCCGCGACTGAATCGGGGCGCAGTGTTGCATGTTGATACCAGAGGCTGCGGGAAAATCCCGATAATAAACATTCGACACAACGGCCAGAGGATATCACGTGGTGATACAGTGGTGCAGTCGAAATGTTGGTTTAATTTGAAAATTTGATGAATACAGTAGAAGTATTCAGACGCATGGAGTTCCTAAACATCATTATTTTGCAAAAAAAAAATTATATTATTAATAATTTTTGGTCTAATTGAAAGGTTTGATGAAGAGCAAACAAGTATTGGGATCCATGAAGAAAACGGCAATATTGTGGAGATAAAAAAATCCAATTATCGGCAGTTTTGTGAGCCTCTCTTCAATTTTTAGCAACACATTTACGAAGGACGAAGGTGGCATTTCGCACTAATGAATTGATAAACATTATATATGCATTGTAGATGAAAACTTGTACTTGACCAAATAAAAAGGTCAAAATAGACACGAAAAATATTGTTGATATACTTTACGTAGATATTGTATTCGAGATAGGCTCGAAACGTGCTGCAGTTCGAAGCGTCCTCTGCATTCGGAGCGTCATTTCACTTGTGAGAGACTAAAATGTGAGTCACTTACAATAATTTAATAAATATTTTATCAAAATCACGGAAGGGATGACGCACTAATGCTTAATTGATAATTTACGCATTACGAGTACTAATACCATAATGCGAGTTATGAGAGAAGTCGGATGTGAGCATCATGAACTCATCATTAATATTTTTTAAAAACTGAATCAAGCTCCTTCGGAACAGTCGCTGGATATATCAACTTGCATATACTCGATGCGACAGAGCGACTCATCCGAAAACAGAAACGATCTGTATACGATCCAGCGACCTGATTGTCAAATTCCACTGTTTTGTGTTGTGTGCCGAATGTTTCGTTCATGTCATTTTTTATGCTTAGGGTTTATATGATATATCTTTAACGTGTTTGTATTTAGTTTTAGGATAATTTACATTTTGACTTCGTCCATCATTGGGATATCCCGTCGACGATTTTGCAAATAAACAAACAAATAAACAAACAAATAAACAAACAAACAAACAAACAAACACTTCAACCGTAACAAAAACCCACAAGCCAGCACCCGCCTCTCTGTCCCTATGCCACAAGCACTATGGCACACGACCTTTTGTGTAAGCCGGTCATGAGTGAGTCATAAATGTCAGATGAATCACGCCAGCACCAACACTCCCGGATGAAAGATCGGCCAGCGATTCAGCCGGTGATTCACACCAACAACCATGAGGATTGATCATTGAGGATTCATGAGATTCAGGTCGGAACACGACACACCTACACACGTTCCGGGCGAATTGCGCAGCACAGCTCCGGTGGGTGATTCACACCAACGCAGATGATTCACCCGAGATTCAGGTCGGAACACGATCCACTTACAAACGAATTACGCAACACAGTTCCAGTAGGTGATTCACGCCAACACAGATGATTCACCGGAGATTCAGGCAGGAACACGATCCACCACACATACTTCCAGGCGACTTACGCAACATAGCTCAGGTGGGTGATTCACACCAACACAGATGATTCACCGGAGGTTCAGGTCGGAACACGCTTTCACTCGCACGCCCCCGTCTCGTCAGAGGATTCAGTTGACTCAGAGCGGCAGTCACCCGGACGTTGCTGATGGTGTTTGGAGTGCAGACAACTCAGCATACACCCCTCACGGGCAGATGACTGACGCAGACTAAGCTTAGACTCCCACCCTTGGGGTGGAAGTTAAACATAAGGTTCAGGTCCCACACACAGAGCTAAGTTAAAGCCTCACCCACACAGCTTGAGAATAGTGAAAAGACGGAAGCGCAGCGTTACCTTTTTTGCATACGTGTCTAAAAATAAGCTACCCATGTGTGAGTTTGTTGACCTAGGGTCATCGCCAGGTCGGGTCCTTAAACCCCACCACCAAAAGTTTGCCGTCGTACCACAGCCACAGTTTTAGCCGATATGGTTCAAACTAGCGGGATTTAATAAGGTCATAGCTATACTGGACTCCACATATTTAGTGATTGCTTTGATTTTTCGTCTCCAGTGACTCCTACAGGGATACCAGGGGTCATCTGAGGTCAAACGTCTTATTTCAATAACTCACGACACAGCGAAGATAGGTAAGTGAAACCATCACCAATGTGTTTGTGCCGTCCAGACAAGTCGTCCAGTACGCAGCATGACTTAAGTTAGGGTCACCACTTAACATTGACCTGAGGTCGAATTTCTCAATTGACAACCTGGTCAAAATACATATGATTTGAAGTGCCTTGACGAGACAAACATGATGGCGTCAACGGTCTACTATTTTAACTAGTTATGTATACATTAGGAATTTTACTTTACTTTATCTTAATTAGGCACAAAGATACTAATTGAAGACGGTTTTGCACAAAAATATCCCCTTTGAACTTAGATGACCACTGAAGCCTTGTTGAATTGGATGACCACTATATACTGAGTTAAAATTTGAGGATCGACGGCGATTACAAATTTCCACAGCTTTCGATTCCTTGTTTCCGTCTGTTCCTGGCTGTCATAGTTCCCAAGAAATTTGTAGTTTTTGGGAGCGAAATCCTCAATCCGGAAAACATGACCTTTGATGACCTCTCAATATTGACCCGACCTAAACATTATCCGGATTCAAGATCATGGGGTGGGGTTAAAAGGTTAGCGCCTATTATGAGGGTTACACACTGAAGACCAAAACATCGAGTTTGATAGCCGGACACGTCTCCTAGCGGGAAGCAGGCCGAATTCGAACGGGCGATAGGCCGACTTGAGAATCAGCATTGTCAGTTCATTAACACAAACCGCTCTTTATTTGTTATGTAATAACACCGACGATGCAAGGCACATACTCACCTCATCCCACACCCGATTCACACTAATCAAACACACCACTCATACCACAATCACACCAACCACACCATATTTACACTGGCACTCCCTCAAACCCTCACAACCTCACCGCAGTCCCGCTCACCCCAACCCAACACACGATTCACCCCCACCGCATTCCCACTCCCCCTGCCCCAACACACCCCAGTGATTCACTCCGGCCACCCGTCACGGCAGGACGCTGACGTCACCGCCCAGCGCGAGCGTCCAGTCACCTGCACGGGCCTCACAAACAACACACCCACGCCGCTCACCGCCACCCGGCGCCGCGGCCGACCCAGGGCCGCACCAGCGAGCACCAGTGACTCACACACCGCTGAGACAGCACCAGTGACTCACACACCACTGAGACGGCACCAGTGAGCACCAGTGACTCACACACCGCTGGGACAGCACCAGTGACTCACACACCACTGAGACGGCACCAGTGAGCACCAGTGACTCACACACCGCGGAGACAGCACCCGTGACTCACACACCGCTGAGACAGCACCAGTGACTCACACACCGCTGAGACAGCACCAGTGACTCACACACCGCTGAGACAGCACCAGTGACTCACACGCCGCTGAGACAGCACCAGTGACTCACACACTGCTGAGACAGCACCAGTGACTCACACACCTCTGAGACAGCACCAGTGACTCACACACCTCTGAGACAGCACCAGTGACTCACACACCGCTGAGACACGCCAGTGACTCACACACCGCTGAGACAGCACCAGTGACTCACACGCCGCTGAGACAGCACCAGTGACTCACACACCGCTGAGACGGCACCAGTGACTCACACCCCGCTGGCACAGCACGGCCGGACACTTGCCCCGATGGGCGATGCCAGGCACTCCCTCAAACCCTCACAACCTCACCGCAGTCCCGCTCACCCCAACCCAACACACGATTCACTCCACCGCATTCACACTCCCCCTGCCCCAACACACCCCAGTGATTCACTCCGGCCACCCGTCACCGCAAGACACCCGTCACCGCACTGCAGGACTCGCGAAGGCTCGTCAATGCAGCTCGGTACGCTAACTGAATACATAGACCCAGCTTTGGATATCTATGGCATCGAAAAACCATGGACAACACCATGGACAATGGACCGTCCGCACTCGTATGCAAAATGACCGGTAAACACCAAAGGATACGTACTAGGTACCATCCTCTCGCTACCATTGACATGTCGTTCGACCAGTCAATACGTCGACATTGGCAGGCTATTTTACGCTGTGACACGACCGTGCAAACCACTGCATTGAAGGCAGGCACGTAGCCAGGATTATCAGAGGGAGGACACGTCTAAATAGATATAAAATTCGCGCTTCAGTCACATGTTGTTGACCGTCAGGGGGCGTCCGAAAATCTCCGCCCTTAGCTGCGTCCCTGACTGAGGCGCAGAAACGAGCGCCGGTGCGGCACGAAGCCCTGAAATCAGCGGCGCCGGCGCAGACGTCATCCGGCGATAGGGCCACGGCCGGGAGTTCCCACGTGCAGCCCGCCGAGATGGCCGTGCAGCACTGCACTGCCAAGGCCAGCAGCAGCCACCCGTGCGATAGCAGGGGGGGGGGGGGAGGGATAGCGCCGCCGACACCCGCCATCCTGAACGGAGCGTCTCCGAAGATGGGTCCGAGTTCAGATCACCCAGGCGTGTCACGGCATTTAGCCACACAAGTGAGAGCTGTGAGAGACCAAACTCACAAATTACACGTTATTATTTAGAAAACGATCAGTCAATTCGCTTTGGTTTCACTTTTACCTACCACTGAGTCGTCCAAAGATCCAAATCACTATTATTTCTAGCACAATGACACTCTTTCTACAGTTTGCGTGAAGTAAATTAACCACACTGACCACTCCTATAAATTATATAAACCGCGCAAAATCGGAAGGTACTTTCACAAACCATCGCTGAATCACATTATGTAAGACATCATCTGCACCGGCACCACAGTGCGCATTGCTCGGGTCCGTCCCGGGTGGCCGTAAAGCGACCATTGTGCAGACGGCAGACCATGGCCGGTCTGCCGGCGGTCTGCCAGACTCCAGATCGTGCCGTGGCCGGCGGCATGGTCAGAGCCGAGGAATCTCAGCCGGCGATCCGGCCTCGCCAGGGGCGCTGCGGCCGGCCCGGCTGGCAGTGCACGCAGCGGCATCTCCCTCCCCCTCCCTCCCGCCTCCCGCCCCACACACTCCGTCATCTGCCTGTCCCGCGTCGCGTCCTCTGTCCAGCCTCGCGCGGCGGCGCTCTCTCTTTCTCCCTCCAACCAGACCGCAGCCGCTGCCACCACAGAGCCAGTTCCCGCCAAACCGGCCTCAAGCAATCGGTTCGGCCCATCACGAAAGAAGGCCCACGAAAATAAAGACACGTAGAGACGAGTGACACTGATTAGGTGAAAACCTCCGTTCCAATGGTGAGGTGTCCATTCAGGGAACTAAAACACAATCCCAACAACCCTCATAGCTCCCAACACCGTGGTAACTGCTCTAACATCAAAACAGCAGATTTACTAGTCTCCTCCCACGCCTGAATACCACACAAAGAAGTTACGAACTTTGACTCCGCAGAAAAAGCACATGGAACGAGCAGCGACAACGCAACTTGCAAAGCCAGGAGACAGGAGGGCATGCCACTAGCCTCCGAGCAGTGGCGCCCTCTACCTTCCACCCCATGCCTCTCCTGGACCCTCCCACGCTCTATCCGCAGTTCCCGCGCTTTTTCCCGTTCTGTTTGTCCCGCTCTCTCCCTCCAGGCCGCAGCCGGCGCTCCCTCCCGCCGTGTGCCGGTTCGCTCGCACCTGCACCAGCCGGCACCGGCCGCCCGCGCCGGCCGGCCTGCCGGGCAGCCTTGGGAGCGGCCATTGCGCGCGGCGCGCGGCGCCGGCCGGCT
>JARBER010154690.1:0-10767 GCA_030265075.1 Balanus glandula
TGTCTGCCTGTCTGCCTGTCTGCCTGTCTGCCTGTCTGCCTGTCTGCCTGCCTGCCTGCCTGCCTGCCTGCCTGCCTCAACGCCTGTGCCTCCCTGTTAACTAAGTCTCAGTCTGCCTTACCGCCTGTGCCTTCCTATTGGTTCAGTTTTAGTCTGCCTCCTTGTTAATTAGTCTGTCTCACCGTCTTTGCCTCCCTGTTTACTCGATCCTCCTCACCGTCAGTGTCTCTGTTAACTCAGTCTGCCTCTCCTGTCACCACCTGTGCCTCCCTGTTAACTCAGTTACCCTGACCGCCGGTCTCCCTCCCCCGACAGCCGCCGGCCGAGCCTAGTCGCTCGGAGGCGCGCCGGCAGCGGCGCCAGCAGCGGGCCGACGCGCGACGGGAGCGGCGCCGCGAGCGCGAGTGTGAGCGGCTGCTGCGCAAACACCGCCGTCTGCAGCAGGAGAGCACGGCCGGCGGCCGGTCCCCGAGCGACGAGGCGCGCCACATCCGCGAGGAGGCCATCCGCAGGTTCAAGGCCAAGGAGGAGGTGCTGCTCAAGCAACAGGAGGAGGCGTGAGTACTGGGAGAGCTGGAGGAGGGGGGGGGGGGGTAGAGGGAGAGGGGGACGGGTTTAAGTATGGAGAGGGAGTGAACTGGATGAGTGAGTACAAGGAGAGGCCGGGTGATAGGTGTGAGTACAGGGAGAGGAGTGAAAGGCGTGAGTACGGTGAGAGAGGAAAAAGGGTCACATGTGTAGATGAGTGGATGGGACGTCGTGGGCGGGGAGGTAAGGATCAGGACCGTGATGATTAAGGGAGGGTGAGCTGGAGTTGAACGGTTGGAGGCCGCGGAGAGGCATTGCTAGATATGAGGAAGCTGAACACGGGTACCAGATAAGGGCGATGTTCAGACTGTAGTCGATCAGCTTATCTGCCCCCACCTGACCTCACCTGACTGCATTTCACTCCACCCAACCCTACATCACACAGTGAGATAGGCGTTGGAGATGTTTGAAGAGGTGAAGACGGGAGTGACTGGACCGTATTGTCTGTCGTCATGTAGGTCTGTGTGTCATTTGTGCTCTTTTTGAACTGAATCCAGTCTTATCTGCCTCACTTGATGTTGCTACTTATTGTTCTGTATTCACGTCAAAATATTAATATTTGAATACACTTCCGGCATGCAAGCGGGCCTGATCGGGTATATCGGGTTCATTAATAATATATCGGTGTTATCGGTTAACCCACCCTGCTTCTGTGCGACTCTGTTTGACATCCGGTTAGCCTCTGCAAGGAATCTGCAGACATCTGAGCTGTCCACAGTCAAGCAAGTCCAAGCTGAGCATTCTCAGCAGGGTCTCAGCTGATGCTGATTACTGAGTCCCCTAAGCCTGGACCCTGTTTAAGTTCGCATCTGACCTGGGTCTGACCCTCCCCCCTCACCTCACCTCACCTGCCCTCTCTGCCGCAGTATCCGGGAGCGGCGGCGGGTGGAGATGGAGACGGAGGTGGCCGTGGCTGCCAAGCGGCGGAAGCTGGACCTGCCGCCGCGGCGCAGCTCGTCCTCCGCCGGCGGTGCGGCGTCCTCCGCGTCCTCCGCCGGGCTGATGAAGGCGCTGCCGACCACGGCCGCCGCCGACACCAGCTGCTCCGAGGCCGCCAAAAAGGTACGCAGCGCGGGGGAAGGGAGGGGAGACGGGTGGAGAGTGGAGGGGGGCTGTGTGAGGGCAGCTCCGATCACCTACAGGGGGCAGCGGGTGGGGGATGTGGTTTAACAGACAAGTAGTTGAATTCAGCATGTACTGTACAGCCAGCGGTCATATCCCTGACAGAGCGCGGAATACAACTAGCATGACCCGCGCCGATACTAGGTCGAGGTCACGCCACCAGGCAGCAATGCACCGCTCCGATGGCCCGGAACGAGCAAGGGTGCCAACCCAGTACGGAACAGAACAGTACAACAGTAACAACAGAACAGTACAACAGTAACAACAGAACAGTACAGTACAGAGCGATGTCAGCAATGTGCCAGGCCAAGATGTAGTTTCGTTAAAGTACGTGCTAAGAGAGCAGCTCTGATGGTTTCAGGGTTTCATGTGTTTTCAGGGTCGCTTGCTGTGTTAATTAATTTTCCGCGCTTTAACCGGTTGTGAGTTGAATTCCCCACCCAGAATGCAGCTAATAATTTTGCTAAGGCTATTAAGTTGCGGTTTGTCTGTTTGCAAGCTGTCGCCGAGCTATCTATTTTTTACACGTCTTTCATGTGGTTGGCTGGGTGCATTACTCCCAATTTACCTTTTCGGTACGTAACGGAAGATACCTGCGGTCTGTGTGGTCCGCACTCCACGTTACAGCGCTTATATAACCCATGTGTGAACCCGGTCCTCCAGCGCCCTCGCCCGTGCCCTTCGCGTGTGAAACCCATCGTATCTACCCTCGTATCGCTGCATCACCAGTTTCACGTGCCGTGCCCCAGGACGTTGTGCTGGCGAATCCCGTGTCAACGTTTCTGTATTGTTATCCGAGCCCCGCTATCCGCTGCCTCGTCCGTCAGCGCAACTCAGCTACATGGTCCGACAACGCAGAGTCCTTACAGGCTCAGCGGCAATCAGTTTTATGGCCGGCTTGACGTCTTGGGAGGAAAGTCGCTTACGGGGTGCTCAGCCAGCCGTGCTGAATGCCGCATCTGAAATCCATATCGCGTTATCAATACTGTTGTCGTTTTGATAATTTATGGCTTGATTACCGGATCAACTTTCAAGTAATGTCAATGTTTTAATCGTGTCTTGGCTTGGCATATTGCTGACATCGCCCTGTGCTAGCGCCCTTGTTCGTTGTGGGCCATCGGAGCGGAGCGGAGCTGCCTGGTGGTGTGACCTCGACCTGGTCCCGGCGCGGGTCAGGGTGGTCGTATTCCACGCTCTGTCAGAGATATGACCGCTGGCTGTTGGGAAATGACCGGTGTTTGTCGGAGACGTGAGCGCTAGTTGTCGGGGATGTGAACGAACGCTGCCTGCTCCACAGACAAAGGACAAAAGCCCGGTGTTGCAGATTAAGGACAAGTTCCTGGTGCACATGTCGGCTGTGGTAGTCGCCGTGCTCAATAACTTCCGCAAGCCGACCTGCAAGCAGGGCCGCATCACCTCTACAGAAGACTTCAAGCACCTCGCCAAAAAGGTACATCTCTCGCTCACCCTGCAGATATAGCATGTTAGCTGTCCAATTGACAAACACAACTCATCTTGCCTCAGTGATAACCTCCTTTAAAAGGTCAAGAGTCTCGTCAAAAACGTGTTTTGCTAATATAATAAGCCTCAATGCTGACCAAAGGTTTACTCATAAGACGGGTCCGTTGCGTCGGTCCGACCGCGAAAAAGAGGCATTGTGTGACATGACGTCAGGGAATAGATTAGTATGTGTGTGTGTGTGTGTGCCTGCATTTCCTTGTATACCGACTCACAGACGTTAAAATCCCTGCCAGTGGCTAAGGCTGCTTTCACCTCAGCATGTTCCTGTTTCGTTACGCTGTAGTGTCATGTCACACTGCCCGAGCTGCTTGCGCCCTCGCTCATTACCATTCCGCTCATTACCGCTCATTACCGTTCATTACCGCTCAGTGCCTCCACCGCTCCGTGTCTCGAACGTGACCGACCCTTGGACGCCCGCCCGCCCCCGTGTGATCGTTTGAGAGTCGGACTCCGTACACCTGCCTTCAGCGTGGCTGGGCCGCCAGCAGTCGGTGTTCCGCCCGTCCGTCACTGATCAGTGGCCGGCTCCGGCCTGTCGGTCAGACCCGCCCCTGTGTGGTACGGTCAGACCCGCCGCTGTGTGGTACGGTCAGACCCGCCCCTGTGTGGTACGGTCACACCCGCCCCTGTGTGGTACGGTCAGACCCGCCGCTGTGTGGTACGGTCAGACCCGCCGCTGTGTGGTACGGTCAGACCCGCCCCTGTGTGGTAAAGTCAGACCCGCCCCTGTGTGGTGGTACGGTCAGCCCCATCCCTACATGGTACAGTCAGCCTCTATGTCGATATTCCCTCTCCGTCTCCCCCCCCCCTCACGGTCACGAGCACGGGTCCATCGTGATCGTATGGATAGACACGAGAGACTTGTCTTGGCGGCAGATATGCTGAATGTCTTGCCAGGCTGTCCATTTTACGAGCGGCGGCGTGCCCGGTGATTCGGATTTTGCCGGGACTGATTGGCTATTGTTATACATGGAACATACATGCAGTGTTTCACACCGCTTGCAGTTCGCCTCATGCAGTGGATGAATAGCCGTTATGAGTCGCAAAATGAGCATCGCTGTGATCACACCTGACACCCCATAATAATCAATCATAACACATGCCGTCAGTATACAGGTTTACCCTCCGTTTGCCCTTACTTTTTTACTGTAAGGGCGCAATTTCACTTAGATGCCGACGCGTCGTAAAACCCCAATAAACACAGTTTTACCGTTACTGTGTTTGTCGCCAGTGTCTGTTTGTGCCGCCTCTACTTCAACAACTGATTCGATTGTCTGTCCGCAGATGACTTGTCTTTTCTGTGTGTGTCTGTCTGTCTGTATGATTGTGCCTGTGTCTGCACTCTGCATGCCTGTCTCAGCTTGTGTGTCTGTATCTGTCTGTCGGTAGCTGTTCCCTCCTACTGTCATAACCCTTGCCGTTCTGCCCACAACTGACCCCTCCCCCCACCCATCTGCCCACAGCTGACGCACCACGTGCTGGTGAAGGAGCTGCGGAACGTGAAGCGCGTCGAGGACCTGGTGCCCAGCGAGCCGGTCAAGCACAAGGCGCGCTACTACGTCCGCAAGTACATGAGCCGCTTCGGCGAGCTGTACGGCCAGTCGGGCGGACCGGACGGACCGGACGACGCCGGGCCGGCCGCCGACGCCATGGAGCTCTGAAGGCCGGTGTGACGTCAGACATGTGACGTCAGAGGTGTGACGTCAGACGCGGCGGCGGCGAGTGAGCTGAATTTAGAGAACCGGCGGTGGCGGCGCAGGGCTCGTATCGTGTCGTGTTTGGAGTGGACGCGCCGGTCGGCGCTGGAGCGGGACGGAGCGGGACGGAGCGACGGACCCCGCAGAGACGGAGCGACGGATCCAGCAGAGACGGAGCGACAAACGCCGCAGAGATGGAGCGACGGAGCGACGGACGCCGCATGGACGGGTTGGCGAGGGAGACTGGCGCGCGGTGTCAAGGTTCAGTCGCGGAGTGAGGCGCTGGTGGCCGGCCGCCGCCGCCGGAGGACGATTGTTGGATGAGGCTTGTGATGCTCGGAGCTGTGTGTGTGTGTGTGGTGTCTGTCGTGTAGATAGTGGTGCGCTCCGCGGGTCTGCAGCGCGTCAAATCCCTCAGGAGAGTAGCCGCCTGGCTCGTGAGGGGTGATGAAACTGCGGCCGTCGCTGGTGGTATGTGCTGCTTGGATCACCGGCCTGGACTCTGGGGGGAGGATGAGTCACTCACTGCCTGTTACTCGGTTAAGTGGTGTAGACTGTAGATGTCCCCCTTCCAGTCAACCCGCAGTCGATACCACGGTACTTGAATTACAGCGCTTGTGTTGGTCGTCAGTGAAAAGCAGCCAGGAATGTGGATCGTACCGCTTGGCGCCAGAGGTGGAAGTATCGTCCGGAATTAGCACACACTGCTGCCAACTGTCCGCTCTGTCCCGTCGTGTTCTGCCTCATCTCGTGCCGCAGCATCGCACCAGAGTTCTAGACTCACACAGAGACGTCGTGGCACAGAGTCTCTCCTCCCTCCCATCTCGTGTGCTATGAACCTGCGTTGTCACTAGCCCGGTGGACAGGACACAGGGTCGGCGTTACTGATTAGCTATTGTTAGGTGAGAAGACAGTAGGTGAATGGGAGTGCCCGAACGCTGCAAACTACGCCCACTCGCCCAATTGTCCCCCGAGAGTGGCCGCACCTCCGGCCGCGGCACAGGCCTGGACCGGGTGTGTTTTGTCCGTTAGACCGTTAGCTGGACACAGATGCCGTCGCGTCGCCCCTCGTTAAAGTTCCGTACAACTGCTGAGTCGTAGCGCGCCGAGTTCGTTCCCGTGTAATTGTAAAATATCTACTTTTGTAACGTGTGCTGTACAGTGTGCATAGCGGCTTTGAAGGTACCCGGCCGTTTGTGACTGTACAGATGCTCCGTTGGTAGTGTGTGTGTTCGTTACTGGGGATGGGTTTCACAGAGTTTGCCGGCCAGCCAACGTTTGGTGTTATGCTCTGACTTACTTATGAGCGTTTCATCTCCGCGCAGAAACGCACATTGGTGGGAAATTTGACGTCTTTGTACTTCAAGTTACGGATTTAAATGATGCCAGGCTGGTTGATTCAGTATAGAAACCCACCCCTGGCGTTGTATGGCTGCCCTGGCGGTGGCCAGCTTTCGTGTACAGCTCGTTTGGCTCGCCATTGCTCCCGTTACCGCCTGTTGTTGCCCCTGTCAGTGGCGGACTGGGTGCTTCTGCCGCCTCTGACCAGTGGACAGACACGTCGCGTTCAGTACAATAAACACCCAAACTCGCCACTCGGCTGTTGTCTAATTCCTCCTAAGCCCGTTGAGAGCTTATGGCGTATAGTGGCTGTGGTGACTGGCGCTGGCATCACTCACATCACCGAAAGATGACCCTGGCTATCAGACAAATCGTTGTCAACCCGCCGATAGCAGACGACAGAACATCACTTAGCACTTGAAACTTCTGTTAGGTGACTTAGACGTAAGCCAACCTTAATTACTCCACTCGCCAATCGTCCCCGCCCCGTGCCGGCGCCTTGAAGTGGTGCCGACCTGCGTGTCGGCTGGCTCGTCCGTCAGTACGGGCTGCGATGATGATGGAGCTGACGTGTCCGCTGTCACCGATACCACCCAGAGCCGGTCCCGAGCGGCGGCGCGCCGAGTGACGGATGACGGGGAAAGTGGTCGGCCGGGTGGCCGGACAGGGCGTTATCGGCTGATACATTGCAGCGGCGCACATCAGTGGCGGTAATGTGCGCCGCGCTGACGGGCGCCGGTGATGGAGTGGGGTAAATCAACGATCGGTGACAAGTGTAGGCGGGGACAGAGTGGTAGGCGCTTAGCCGGAATAGGATTTATGTCAATTTAAATGGTGAAGGTCTCGAATTTCGTATAGTGGCGGTAAATGGACATTGGACATGCTGTTGACGTTTGTGATGTGTGCATTGTGATTCAGGTGCCTACGACCGAGTCATATTTCCTCGCGTAACTAGCTCGTACTGTACTGTTGTTTTAAAACAGGAGCCAAGACATGCGTCGTGACTTGTAGGAACCTACAAAGTACGGTTGCCACAGATGAAGGGTTCAGCTGACTCGGCGTCCGCCGCCAAATCCGAGCCATCACCACAACGGTCGCCGCTACCCTCCCGCCTTCGTGTTGGTCATCTCTACCTGCTGCATGTTTAGTTCATGCCGTGACTCAGTACCAGCAGACAACAGCGCTGCATACAGAGCAAGTCATGCTAGGGAGGGGGGGGGATAGCAGGCCGTGTGTATAACTGTGTACTGTTGAGTGTTGGGGCATCATAGCCTGAGCCTTCCGTGCTCCGTGGATAGGATGATAGGTGTTGGGGTTTAAGACGACGTGACCTGATCTGCAGTGTCTCCAGACTTAGTGAACGAATCTTAAGACAGTGCACGAACTCCCCCTCTCCACAAACCCTATAGACTCCAGCAGGCTACATGTATGTACATTTACGTATATTACGTCATATTACACACCAGTGCGGGTTATCAGCCCCGCAGTATCATGTTCAGTAACTTGCTCAATGCCTGCGACCCTCAACACAAGCCGCATCGCCACTCTCTCCTGACTGGGGAGTACCGCAGCATCGCGCGGCACTCCGGCGCTCTGAGATTCCGCGGCGTAGGTTAGACCCCGCCTGTACACGCGCCGCCCCTGCTCTAAAACAGAGCACACAAAACACAGACACGCTCACAGACCGGCCTGGCCCAACACGGTACAATGATGGTCAGTCAGTCGGCACTCGCTACACTCGCGCACAAATGGCATCTCAACACGCGACGAATAACGCTCTATATCGACCACTCTTCACGGTCAGCCCTCGATACTGGGCAGACGCGGCGTGAAATGACGGGCTGAAGAGCGAAGCCCTGCGGACCGCATGGTCACGGGCCAGAGAGCGGTCACGCTCACATCACAGACAGGCGCGGAGTAGCAGCCCCAAGCATCGCACAGTGAACACAGAAGGCAGCAGCCCAGCAGGCAGGTCACGGGTTCGAATCCCGGCGGCGGCGGAGTTTTTGGGTGGGCAGCAGCCGGCCGGTGCGGTCCACAGTGAGTGACAGTGGCGTCCCCTGACGTAACCATCACCTCAGATCTCCGCCAGGGGACATGGTAGTTCACCATCCTCCACGTCACACAGCCGTCTAAATCCTCACTCTCACCACTGATCGCGATGTCCAGTCACACGACCCCGGCCGCTCCCCACCCTCCACCCCTCACCCCATCACACCCTGTTGGGGTGCACCACGCGTCCATCCGGCGTGCGGTACACGGTGGGCGGCGCCGAGCGGCCGCACAGCCGCCCCCAGGTCTGCAGCGTCTTCCGTGACCACATCCAGAAGCCGCTGGTGATGCCCACTATCAGCAGCATCACGTACTTGATCATGAAGAACTCGAAGTACGGCTGCGGCCGCGGCCCGCCGGGCAGACGCGGCGGACACGGGAAGGCGTATTTGGACCGCTGCGCGCACTGCCGCTCCTGCCAGCCCAGCGTCCACTGATCCATGTAGGCCTGCTCGTAGAACAAGCAGGCGATCACCAGCGTGGCCGGCAGCGTGTACAGCACGGAGAAGACGCCGATGCGGAGCATCAGCTTCTCCAGCTTGTCGGTGCGCGTGCCGTCGCTCTTCATGATGGTGCGGATCTTGAAGAGGGAGACGAAGCCGGCGAGGAGGAAGACGGTGCCGAGCGCGAGGTAGAAGACCAGCGGCGCGAGCACGAAGCCGCGTAGTGCCGGCATGTTCCAGACGCCGACGTAGCAGACGCCGCTGAGGACATCACCTGAGGGCGGGGAGAGGGGACGGTGTCAGACGGAGACGAGACACAGCTGGAGGGGGGGGGGGGGTTGAGGACATCACATGAGGGCAGGGAGATGAGATGGTGTCAGACGAAGAGCGAGACACGGGGGAAGCAGGTTACTGCGTGTGACCGTAGGGCACACTTACCGGCGATAATGACCATGACTGCCACACTCGTACACACGCCACACTATCCACTGCACGCACACGCATAACCCGACAAACGCTTGACGAGGTCACAGTTGGCTAACACGGTTGAGGCTGCCTCGGGTGTACCAAGCACCGATCCCACCATAAGTCGGTACCGAGAGACCACCGAACCGTTCGAGCCGGTTCCAGTTGAGTCAGTCTAGGCCTTATCATCAGCGGCGTGCGACGCTATCAGTTGACGGGTGGGCTGTGACGATGCTCGTTACCGGTTACCAGCCCCTCGTTACCGGTTACCACCACTAGTTACACTACCCGCCGCCTCCGCCGGGTCTGATGTGGCCCGGAAAGCTCCGAGATCCGACACATGCCCTAAGACGCTTAGGCACATGTCCTGAGACGCTCCGACACATTCTCTGCCTGCAGTAGTATTGACTGCAGGCATCCGACTGTCTCTGACAGGTGACATGTGACAGGTGACAGGTGACAGGTCCTCTAATTAAACGGTCATCGACAGCGGTCAGAGGCCAGGGAACGGGATACGTGGACCGGACCGGGAATCAGAGAGAGGGGGTGACACGTCCCAGTCATGATGGGTTGACACGACCCGTCCTGTGATTCCTTATCGTTCGGAGCATCTGAGAGCATACCCGCGGTCGCTTAGGTTTTAATGTTTTATGTCAAACGTAATCGAAACCAAACGATGCCCAAACATCTGTCATATCAGACCAAAAAGTAGAAAATCATGTGAAAATAAAACCAACGAGATAACCATGGAGCAGACACGGAAACAAATTAGTTATGAGAGACGATGAGCTCAGATGGGGCTAGAATTACACGAACTGCAGTCAGCTGTCGTCAACACATTCCAGCTGGTGCACCTTCACCAGTTGAGGTCATTCTAAGGTCGTTAGTTGGTCGCGTCTGCACCATGTCCGACAAGTTTACCAACAGATTGCCACCACTCGCCGTGCTGCGCGGGAAGTGCACTCAGTTTAGAACCTTGCCTAACTGCATGAACATCAAGCCCCGTCTGAGGTAGTCTCAGTAGATGGGGAAGAGCTGCGCTCTGGCTACCAAAGGAGCTGACCTTTCTGCTGGGAACCTCAGGCTTCTCTCCGTGTCCGGGCCCTGCTATTAACTTCCCCAGCCCTCTATATCTGCTCGACCCTCGGCGCTCTCTCCCAGTGGTGGCGTGTGGCGCCACTCGGGCCGCCGCGAGAATGACCAGCCGTAATCATGCGCACGCCAGAGGCAAAAACACCGCTCCTTATAGACTACAAACCTCTGACTCGAGGTGGAATGGGCCTCACGCCCGCAAAAACCACCCAACTAGCCGTGCGCCGGGGCCAGGGTCTCGACCTCTGAGGGCAACGATAGGAGTGGGTATGGACAGTCGGGACCAGGCGAACCCAGGAATGGGAATTTACTCGATCGAACACAACAGTCGTGAGCAACATATCTGTAGTGTGCGTGTGTCTGGCCCATCTGTAGTTTAGCGTAGTTCTCGTAGTCGTAGTGTGACGTAGCGGATCTTTGTGCCAGTGGCCAGTTGCGTCGAACTA
>JARBER010154800.1:0-10766 GCA_030265075.1 Balanus glandula
CTGACCTGTGTGACCCGCCACTTCTGACCTGTGTGACCCGGCTCTTCTGACCTGTGTGACCCGCCCCTTCTGACCTGTGTGACCAGCCCCTTCTGACCTGTGTGACCCGGCTCTTCTGACCTGTGTGACCAGCCGCTTCTGACCTATGTGACCCGCCACTTCTGACCTGTGTGACCCACCCCTTCTGACCTGTGTGACCCGTCCCTTCTGACCTGTGTGACCCACCCCTTCTGACCTGTGTGACCCGTCCCTTCTGACCTATGTGACCCGCCCCTTCTGACCTGTGTGACGCGGCCCTTCAGTCGGCACAGGTGGCTCTTGAGATGTTTGAGAGCCGCCGAGTTGACGGAGGTTGCGTCCAGGACGAATGTGTTGGGGCACAGGTCGAACACGGTGCCGAACTGCTGCCGAACCTCAGACATCATCTGATCCACCTGCAGACAGTCAGTCACGTCATCATAGTTATTACTCATTCATTTTGTGATCGATTGTTTCAATCATGTACTAATTGCTTTGGAAGATAATATCGTCAAATGTAACATTGCGGTGCGTACTGGCTACAAGTTGCGTAAGCAGGCAGTATCAATAGCTTTGAGTCTGATCGTACTTGGTCAAGAGAGGTTGAAGGAAACAGCAGTGTCTTGTAAAATAAGTCCGTAGTTTGTCGGGAAAAAATATGATCCCTATTAAAACGTATGACGGTGAAAGCTTTCCCAGGTTAGCATTATATCGTAAAAGTTGTTTACGTAGAAGCTCATATCGCTTACGTCATGCTAAACAAGTAAGCGAAGAGTGTTTTGCACATGCGATTTTTCACCAGTCACTGACTGCGACTAACCTCTGTGAGGATATTATCCCCGTTGCTATTCCTGTACTGCCGGCAGAGGTCGGCGTGTGTGGCCACCAACAGAACACGCGGCGGAGTGGCCGACCGACCGCAGTGACCTGTGGAACACCCGTCACACGGTCTGTCAACTGTCAACAACTGTCAACTGACAGCAACTGTCAACTGACAACAACTGTCAACTGTCAACAACTGTCACAGGTGTGCAAGAGTATTAGGAGTAGGAGTATTAGGACACAAAACCTCTCTTCAGGCGGCTTATTGATAGAAGTCTGGGAAAATCAGGAAATATTTCAGGGCGGCAAAAAGGAATTATTGAACCAGTGAACGAACATATGCATGAATGCCTGGCTGAAGGAATGCATGAAGGAATGCATGAATAAATGCATGAATAAATACATGAACAAACGAATGCATGCATGAATGAGTGCAAGAATGATTGGATGTATGAATGAATGAATGCATAAATGAATAATGCATGCACGAATGAATGCATGTACGAATAATGCATCTACGAATGAATGTGTGATGAATGAATTAATAATGCATGAATGAATCAATACATGACTGAATGAATGCATGAACGAATAAATGAATGAATGAATGAATAGATAAATGAAAAATAAATCAACGAATAAATGAATGAATCAACAAATGAACGATTAATACAACGGGGAGATGGCGCATCTCAGCCACGGGGAGTCTCTCATTTGTCGTCTCTGTGGACTGACCGAGCGGCTCGACGGGTGCGATGCGGGCCCTGAGGAAGGAGAGCCAGTGCTGCACCTGCCGCAGTCTCCGCGGAGCCGTGTCCACCAGACGGTACACCACCAGGTGGACGCAGTTGCCGCCGCCGCCGTCCCCCACGAACTGGTCGTACAGCGTGTGGTAGGCGCGGTGGCCGGAGAAGTCCCAGATGGACACGTCACCCACGCCGTTCAGCGTGGTCTGCCGCGGACGAGGGCAGGATATGGTCAGGTTTGGAGTGTAGTGTGTGCAAGAGGAGCGCACGCCGTCACATGCAGTACCACAACGCAACTGAGGCATGCACGATGCTTGTACAACAGCTTCTAAGGAGTGCTTCTTGCACAGTCTCATCGATCACTGAACAGCCACCAAGCCGCTATTTGGTTTAATATGCATAATGTATGGATCAGTATTTTTGCGATTCATCAGGAGCTTATGAATTTGTACACATAACTAATCAGTGTTGCGCGCCGTCTGCTGAGTTCTATTGATAGCACGGCTAGTTTGAGGCTATACGTTTATCCTCTAGCTGGTGGCACTGGCGCGTCGGAACGTGATCTGACCTGGGTAATGTCGATCCCGCGCGTGAAGTCGCCATCGAGGCAGGCGGCGGGGGTCGGCTGCGGGTTAGACGGAGTCCTCGCCGCCCGAGGTTTGGACGCCGAGGCTGATACTGACAACACAGGACAGAGCGGGTCATGTACAGATACAAAAATATTAATCAGGCTACACAAATATTTAACAAATATCAAATTAAAACATTTTAAATAAATAATAAAATATTTAAATGAAATATTCAACAGGCTACAACACAATTAGTATCTGTTCGCAATTGCTTGCTATTTGAATGAACATAACTATATCATTATGCGATACGCGTTTGATTCAATTTCACAACTACTCACATTGAGTAAACTTTTGATAAAATATAAACATGAGTAGTTGACAACATCAGCATTGGATGCAAGGTTATATTAAAACGACAATTATGAATTAAATGGTTGTACTATGTGTGCACGTACTGACCTAAGTACTCACGTCTATAGCTGGATCGTATATTTCCGAGACTTGCACTTCTACTTCGCTTGAACAGTCCAGAGAAATAGCCGGACTTCAAAGAATCAACAAGCGTTGTCTTGCCTACTCCAGAATGACCGAATAACTTCAGTTTTATCCGTGAGATCGGGTTGGCACTTTCCGCTAGCTGGTTGACGAATTCCTCACGCAACTCGCCCTGAAGAAGACGTTAACGAGCGTGTGATGCATTATATGTGCTTGATATGAAATACAACGTCTTACGTACATACAATACGAATTGTTTCAAATAATGTTAACTCTTTGATGCTTATGTGCCTGATTAATTATTCAAATGTCTACTATCTGTTACCAGAATTTAGCATGCAGGTCTATTTGTTTTCAACAAGTGCTCAGAAGTTGGTAACCGAATTCAAGTATGACAACTTAAGATGTAAGACTTGTATGCGCTGTAATATAAAGCTAGGCATTGTGCGCATTATATAAAGCTATATATGCGCATTATATAAAGCTAGGTATGTGAGCTCTGATCAATGAGTGGTGACTGAGAAGTCAGAGATGATGATGACATAGTATGAGCGTTCAATGGTGTCGCCTTACGTCTCTGAGCCGGGAGAGGAGTCCGGCGAGGTGGTGATGGCCACTCTGAGCCGCAGACACCTCCGGGGGGTGGCCGGCACTGCTGCGCTGGTCCACCGAGCAGCCGACCAGACACAGCACCCTGAGGTCAGCAGAGGTCACAGTTACAAGACACACTCTGCGGTCAACAGAGGTCACAGTTACATAACACACTCCGCATGTCGGCGAAGATGGCTGAAGATGTGCTATATCGCATGGATTATTGCTGAGAAACGATCTTCAATGCCCCTAGATGGCACTAGTGGTAAGCGTCTGAAGTTTTAATTTAGTCTGTACGTTTTAAATGGAAGGATTGACATGGCGAGAGCCCGCGCTAAGCAGAGCTTATTGTGCAGGCCCTGACCTATACCGACCGCTCAGGAAATTCCGGGTAGTCGGCAGCATTTGGAGGCGAAAGTTGTGCCCACACAGCCGTACACGGTCCGGCCCGTTCACAGACGTCAACTGGCCTTTAATGCGGCTGCTGTCACCGACCGCAGGTCATAACGGGATCCATTATTTGGGACCCAAGCACATGTCTGTTACTTTGTTATTGCCGGAAAACGATATTTCGCTCCCTAGATGGGACTGGTAGTAAAATCCTGAAGTTATGATGTATCGCATAACCTCACTTATAAATTATATTTCTGTTCATAAATGGCATTAGCGGGAACGCCTGAAGTTATGCTGCATCGCATTGCTTATCACCGAGAAACGATCTTCCGCTTCCGCTCTCTAGATGACATTAGTGGTGAACGCCTGAAGCTATGCTGTACCGCATTGTTATTACCGAAAAGTGATCTTCCGCTCCTCAGATAGCACTAATAGTGAGCGTCTAAAGTTATGCTGCACCGCATTACTAATCAAGGGAAAACTATCTTCCGCTCCCTAGCTGGCACTAGTAGTAAGCGCCTGAAGTTATGCTGTACCGCATAGCCTATCATTGAGAAACGATTTTTCTGTTCATAGATGACACTAGCGGAAAACGTCTGAAGTTATGTTGAACCACATTGGCTATCGCCGTGAAACGATATTTCGCTCCCTAGATGACACTAGTGATAAGCGCCTAAAGTTATGTGGTACCGCATTGCTTATCGCCAAAAAAAGATATTTCGTTCTCTAGATGGCACTAGTCGTAAGCGCCTAAGATTATGCTGTACCGCATTGCTAATCACGGAAAAACGATCTTCCGCTCCCTAGATGGCACTGGTAGCAAGCGCCTGAAGTTATGTTGTACCGCATGGCCCATTACCGAAAAATTATATTTCTGTCCCTAGATGACACTAGTGGTAAACAGACTTGTTATTGATTATTTGTCAGGAAAGTTTCAATCCTGATTCATTTTGGAGCATACATGATTCAATAAATATTTAATTCATGCAGATTTAGTTCATGATTCATCCAGATTCAATGAATTAAAATATGTTCACCCTTTGTTCTGTACAAGCATCGGTTCAATCACTATTCATGAATCTAAATATCCGAAGGTGAATCAATTTTTATCATTCAAAAGATTTTGATTGAAAAGGTTACAGTTTATTCAGAGTTGAATTGAAAACATGTCTGGAGACCAGCATCTCAAGATATGTTGTACCGCAAAGCGTATCGCCAATAAATAGCGCGACACAAGAGCTCCATATTCCAGCAAAATTAAACTGCCTCCTTCTGACACATGTGTACCATTATGATTGCACCTGATTGGTGTCTTTGCTGTTTGTAACAAGTCAACGGGCGTCGGCACCTTAATGCAACATTCCGTTTAAAAACAAGAAAACTAAGTTCGCCTTTGTACCCACTTGACCGGATCTGTGTGGCCTCCGCGGGCTGCCAGATGTGCCCACCTCACCATATCTGTGTGGCCTCCTTGGGCTGCCAGATGTGCTCACCTGACCAGCTCTGTATGGCCTCCGTGGGCTGCCAGATGTGCTCACCTGACCAGCTCTGTGTGGCCTCCGTGGGCTGCCAGATGTGCCCAACTGACCAGTTATGTATGCCCTCCGTGGGCTGCCAGATGTGCTCACCTGACCAGCTCGGTGTGGCCTCCGCGGGCTGCCAGATGCAGTGGACTGAGACCCTCGCCTCCCAGGCCGTCCAGTGCACAGCCGTAGGAGCAGAGGGTGTGCGTCAGCGACAGAAGGCCCTCGGTCGCTGTCACGTGGATCGGCGCGTCGCCAGCCTGACGGTACAGAGACGCTCGAGGGTCAGCTGTTAGATGACAGACCTGTCAGGTAGCAGGAGTCCGTCGTCAGAGGTCAGTACTCAATCATCAGCTATCAGTCGTCACTCGTCAGTAATAAGCCGCTAGTAGTTAAAGAAATAGCACCAAGCTGGAAACTACATGACAAAGCCGTTGGGAACATAACCTGTGGAATATATGGGAGTGTTTTAATGGTTAACGCAATGCAATACGATCCTTTTTTACAATAAAGCAATACCACATCAAAGCTGGTCACACATCACACGGAAGCAGTGACTTTAAAAGAGCGACATGTCAAGAGCAGCAAATGTACGATTGAATAAATATGTTGGTTATCAATGCCAATTTCACTCAGCAAAAATAATGGAAGCTAACCAGTCAATTATTTGGCATGAAGTATGAGCTTCAACGATAGTTAGCTGCCATCACAGTACGCGACTGACCTGATCTGTGACGTCACAGTACGCGACTGACCTGATCTGTGGCGTCGCAGGGGGCGCCAGCGTCCAGCATCAGGTGCGCCACCTGCACGTGGCGCCGCCGCAGCGCCAGGTGGAGCGGTGTGGCGCCGGCGGCGTCAGTGGCGCTCACACTAGCGCCGGCGGACACCAGCGAGCGGACGGCGGCGAGCAGACCGCGGGCAGCCGCACAGTGCAGCGGTGTCTCCCCCTCCTGACGGGCAGGTCAGCAGGGCAGGTCAGCAGGGCAGGTCAGCAGGGTAGGTCAGCAGGACAGGTCAGCAGGGCAGGGCAGCAGGGCAGGTCAGCAGGGCAGCAGGACAGGTCAGCAGGGCAGGTCAGCAGGACAGGGCAGCAGGGCAGGTCATCAGGGACAGGTCAGCAGGGTAGGTCAGCAGGACAGGGCAGGAGGGCAGGGCAGGAGGGCAGGGCAGTAGGAAAGGTCAGCAGGATAATGATGATGATGATTGGGGTTTTAGGGCGCCGTAACTACATGATTATGTGTCGTCCATATGTCAACAGGGCAAGTCAGCAGGGCAGGGCAGCAGGGTAGGGGAGCAGGGCAGGTTAGCAATCAGACTCATGTCTCACTCCAACATAATGAAGGGTATGATGAGTGTCGGTAAGCATGCGAATGATCCAATAAAAACGGGTACGTATGCATATTACATATAGTAATAACAAATAAACTCTCGCTAGATGAAGCGCCTTACGTAGCTGCGGTCGATTATCGGTGATAGGATGCAAGACAAACACACAAAGTGTATCACCACGAGGATGACCAACAAACTCCCAGGTGAACACCACAAGGTGAAGTTACGGGCAACAAACGCGACGTCACATAAAGGACGACATGTTACCTGTCGGACGGTGTGTGTAGAAACTCGAATTGGTCAAGGGCCAACAGCCCAATAAGGACATGATTGTTACCTGTTTTGTGTCAACGGAGAAAAGAACTGTTGACGGTGTCGATTTACGACTTTATTATTACCCGAGTGTTTGTATATCGAGCAGTTGTTACCTGGCTGACAGTGGCGGTGGGGGCTCCAGTGATGGTTACCTGGTTGACTGTAGCAGTGGCAGCGGTGGTTACCTGGTTGACTGCAGCAGTGGCAGCGGTGGTTACCTGGTCGACTTTAGCAGTGGCGGCGGTGGTTACCTGGTCGACTGTGGCGGTGGTAGCGGTAGTTACCTGGTTGACTGCAGCAGTGGTGGTTAGTGGTTACCTGGTTGACTGCAGCAGTGGTGGTTAGTGGTGACCTAGTTGACTGTGGCGGTGGTAGCGGTGTTTACCTGGTTGACTGTGGCGGTGGTGGCGATAGTTACCTGGTTGACTGCAGCAGTGACGGCGGTGGTTACCTGGTTAACTGTAGCAGTGACAGCGGTAGTTACCTGGTTGACGGTGGCGGTGGCAGTGGTGGTTACCTGGTTGACTGTATCAGTGACAGCGGTGGTTACCTGGTTGACGGTGGCAGTGGTAGCGGTGGTTACCTGGTTGACGGTGGCAGTGGTAGCGGTGTTTACCTGGTTGACGGTGGCGGTGGCAGCGGTGGTTACCTCGTTGACTGTATCAGTGGCAGCGGTGGTTACCTGGTTGACGGTGGCGGTGGCAGCGGTGGTTACCTGGTTGACGGTGGCGGTGCTTACCTGGTCGATTGTGGCGGTGGTAGCAGTAGTTACCTGGTTGACGGTGGCGGTGGTAGCGGTGGTTACCTGGTTGACTGCAGCAGTGGTGGTTAGTGGTTACCTGGTTGACGGTGGCGGTGGTAGCGGTGTTTACCTGGTTGACGGTGGCGGTGGCGGCGGTGGTTACCTGGTTGACGGTGGCGGTGGCGGCCCCGGCGGTGATCAGAAGGTCGGTTAACACGGGGAAGCCGTGCCAGACGGTGGCGTGCAGCGCCGTCTCGCCGTGCTGTCATACAGCGTCACGTCACACACACAAACACACAAACAGGCAGACAAACAGACACAGGCTCAGGTATGTACATCAGACACGGACCGACAGACGAGCCGCAGAGCAGCAGACATTCTCACATGCAGGTGTAATACGGACACACGGCGTGATTAAATGCAGTGACGCGGAGTGATAGACGTATACCCAGTGACGAGTGACGACGATCACAGGAAGCAAGCGGAAAACGGCTGGCAGCCGACCAACATGCACAATACATTACACATGGTGACTTACACGTGCATAGAAAAACGAGTACATTGACGTTGCATACATGCATAACCGAATCAAAGTAATTGGTAAAATCATGGACTTTACAACTCCCAACTTGTTGTTCACTTTTCTAGGTGCCACTGCTGTGACGAACAAATATTAGTTCCGCTTATTATACGAACAAACTGCGAAATATTACACCCTTAGGCGCTCCAATCAACGGCACAGTTTGTGCCAAGCAGATCAGACGGAATGTTCATTTGTCTCATGTAATTTCATTTTCCGCATAAGAGCTGATTCACGCATTCTTTCCGTTCCAACCTTTTTCGACCAGTCCAAAAACAGTATCAAGAATACTTTCGAGTATATTTGTCACTCGCCGCCTTCGGCTTAGTCCCGCCGGAAGCAGCACTTCCGGCATAACAGCGGCACCGTTCGGTACCCGCTGATAACTATCAGTGACACGCCTGTGTCGAGCCCAACGAGTCAGCACCAGCGGACCTCTGACGGCGTCTACAGACCCGCGTGTGACCTGACCTGACCTAGCATGACCTGACCTGACCTGACCTGCCCTGCCCTGCCCTGACATAGCCTGACCTAGCCTGACCTAGCCTGACCTAGCCTGACCTAGCCTGACCTGACGTGACCTGACCTAGCCTGCCCTGACCTGATCTGATCTGATCTGACCTGACCTACCCTGCCTTTCCCTGCCCTGTCCTTACCTGACGTGACCTGCCCTGCCCTGCCCTAGCCTGACCTAGCCTGACCTAGCCTGACCCAGCCTGACCTAGCCTGACCTAGCCTGGCCTAGCCTGGCCTAGCCTGACCTAGTCTGACCTAGCCTGACCTATCCTGACCTAGCCTGACCTAGCCTGACCTAGCCTGACCTAGCCTTCCATTCTCTTCCCTTCCCTGACCTAGCCTGCCGGGTGTGGCGTCACTCACGTCGTCCTGCGCGTCCAGCGTGACCTCCGTCTCACACAGCAGGCGCACCACTGGGCCGTGACCGTACTTGCAGGCCACCAGCAGCGGAGTCTCGCCGCACTGAAGGTCACAGGAGGGCAGCACGTGATCACTCGACAGGTACATAGCTGCAGAGTGTAAAGCACATCGGGTCACTAACGTTTAGTCAGTCAACACCGGCTACCGCCGGAAGCCCACTCGTTGCAGTGGCGTGTAAATTCGTTTCACAGTCCATGCGAAGAAAAACAATATCCTGCGAGAACACGATTATGATCAATGTTGCATAAGCGTTGACGATCAGCCCCTGATTGCCTGCTGCCCACCGCACCAGTCCAGCTAAGGGTGGCCACATGTGACTGCTATTCTCAGCCGCCACCCGCCGTACCTTATTCCTGCAGTCGACGTCAACGCCCTCTGAGATCAGGTAGCCGAGCACGGCGGGGTGGCCGTGCCGGGCCGCCCAGGTGGCAGCACTGTCGCCACGCTCGTCCACAGCGTCCAGATCGGCGCCCTTCGATCGCAGCACCCGCACCACCTCCAGCTGACCCACGCCGGCCGCCACGTGTACTGAAGCTTCACCTTGCTGCCGACAGATGGCAGCTGAGTTATAACGACCTTGCTACAAAAGAACCGCTAGTTATGAGGCAGTATAATGCTGACAGGGAAAATACGACGCAAACTTGTCCTATGATTAAAATTATGTGATGAAGATCACATCAGAATATTTATTCGAACAGCCGCCAGTTCGTGACAATACATTTGGTTAATATAAAGGCGACGTTCTTTGGTAGAAAAAGCACCCTGTCGGATGATACCTATAACATATTGATTTTAATTTAACGGTCAGCCTATTCGAATCTGATTTACCTTGAAAAGTGTTATCGTACAGCTTCATGTAATCGAATAGCTCTATGCTCTGTAGAAAATGCATGAATGAGTCATTGCTGATGCTTTGTGCTCAACAAATCAACAAACAATTACAAAGTTACTTAAATCAGTCACCCCGCAATAAACAAATGCCAAAAGACGGCCGAAAGAGACTATTTAAGCGCTCACTCGGTTGGCAATGTTGGGGTCGATTTTGGCCATGGAGAAGAGTCGCTTGATGCCGGCTATGTTGCCCTCCTCCGCAGCACAGAAAAGAGCAGACACGATGAAGCTCTCGTCCTGTCGACAGAGACGTATTCAGCCATCGCATACAGTCAAACTACGCACTCTAAAACTAGCACGCAGATGCGAACAGAGACCAAGGTTTCCTTGACTCAGCAGATAAGCTCTCAAAGCAGACTTCTTATCACTGACGTCACAATGTCATGTGCTTTATATCGAACAAGATTACTCAGTACAATTCCGCAGACACACATGTCAATAGCGGGTGGTCTAAGCTACGATTACACGTCAATGGGTACCTCAGTTTTACTGCGTGTGCGAACCGTTCTGGCAGTTTTTCAGCGTAGTTTCTGAGCGCCTGTCCGGATTGTTCTGAGTTTTCCGACTGACCTGGTACGCTGCCACGGCCAGGTCGCTGACGGAGACCGCCGACAGCTGCGGACCCTCCTCCAGCAGCTCCAGGCTCTGACTGCGACTGCGCAGCTTGGCACTCCTCGACAGCCGGTTACAGAGCGTCACCACACGCAGAGAGTGCTGTGGATAGAGCAGCGGAGGTTACAGAGCGTCACCACACGCAGAGAGTGCTGTGGATAGAGCAGCGGAGGTTACAGAGCGTCACCACACGCAGAG
>JARBER010154911.1:0-10766 GCA_030265075.1 Balanus glandula
ATTCACAGGAGTTGTTGTGTGTTCGCGGATCACCTAGTTGTTCCGCGGATTGCCTAGGGGATCCGCGGATTCACGAACTTCGCGTACACACTGTAACATAGGTACGTCGTCTCAACGATTGTTAATTTTAAATAGCTCTAGTATGTTTGCATTTGTATAACAATTAAATCATTTAAAGTAGAAACTCAGGAGCTTTCTAAAATATTGTATTTCGTGTAGAGGATTCAGAAAATATACCTTTATGATATTCTATTTCAATTCCTTATTTCATTGAATTTTGGAGTTTCTTAGTCAAAACATTATTTTTGTTCAACGATTTTGCACAGGCTCAAATATTAAACAGAAGTGAATGCACGTGATTTGAGAAATTCAATGTTCAAACTGTTGATGTTTGATGATGATGATGTTTGAAAACGGCACCTGCAGGAAAGAATATGTTGATGCAACATGGCTCAAGATTCCCAGCCTTCAGGGAATCTTAGAGGCTAACCAAATATATTAAAACACCAGTCGTCAGGAATGGGCTCGGACTTGACTAATGATAAATGTTAAGATTACACGAGACGAATCAACGTCTTAACTGTTCAGAGTTTACCCCACCATACTTGAGTGGGAAGTTTTCTCGCACAGTTCAAAGTAAAGTCTGTTCCGACATTTCAACTTCAAAGTCCGAGTCTTCTCGCACAGTTCGGTTACCATGACGATATCCTATCGTGATCACCAAGAAGAAGCACTGCAGTGTTTCTCTGCAGAAGAAACACTGCAGTGTTTCTTACTCCTATGCTGAACTCTCACCTGGTGGGAGGTTCTTGGCCGAGGCTCTGCTGCGCCATACCAGTGCCGCCAGCACCGTCACGATCGCCACCACCACTACCCACATGACGGCCAGCTGGTGCGGTGGCCGGCTCACGTCCTCAGTACGGCGTGCTCCCGTCCTCAGCACAGCGTGCCCGGCGGACCCGCCCTCCTACGTCTGCCGCCGCCATCGCCCAGTGGCGCAGCGTCCTTCACATTGGCCGTCTGTCTGTCTGTATGTCTGTATGTCTGTCTGTCTGTTTATCTGCCTGTGCAGAGAGTGGAGTGCTGTGCTGACCGCCGCGCCAGTATCGTCACCGTCAGCTCAAGGCCACATATGCTGAGAGCACCCAAGGTTGATAGAGTGCATTCACTTGCACCTCAGAGAGCGGGTCGCTACTCGCTAGTACGGTTTGCGGGATTAAAGGCAAGTATTTTGCAGGGCAAATAACTTATACAACCATTTATATTTGCAGACCTTCGTCCTACGACCCCCGAAGGTTTTCCTTACATAACTTATTACTCAAGCGGCGCATCTATCGGAGATTTTGGCTAGTTTAGTTGACAACAATTTTACGTTAGATAACAACATTGTATCGAAATTGGTCAGAAAGTGTAAGAAAAATGACGTTTTGATGACGTCATGTTTTGCCATTTTCGACGAAAAGTGATAAATATTTGTAAAAATTTTATGATATCAATTTTACAATCAAAGTATAAACCGTAAACGCTATAAGAATTGAAACCACAATAGCTGTAAGATGTGTACCTCTGATTTTAGAAATCGGGAATTTTGACCCTCAAAATGAAAAAAAATTAAAACCCTATCAAATTAAAATCTTAAGAGTTATTAAAACGAAACGTAACACATATGGGAGATCTACCATATGTGGGAGATCTACCAAAGACTATACAAAGTTTCAAAACTAAATCTCTATTTTTGACTGACTTATTGCTCTTCTTTGCCAAAAACCAGTGACGCTATTTTTTTAAATGACCTTTTTTGACCAGATACGAACAAATAAATAGCTTTTACTTAATATTGAGGCAATAGTAGTCTAGAAAACTGTATTTGTATTCACGTTTATCATTTTCTAAATGTGTATGTTTCTGACAGTACAAAATCACTGTTTAATATCTGTTTTCTTCACTTCGTGCCATTTATCTGACACCAAAGCTAACAAGTCGACCTAGATGAAAAAGAGATACCATTCAATTTCCCTCATAACTGAAAATATATTCCAGCATACGACGTCTTTCCAGCCTTCTCCTTTCGGAAGTTATACTAAGTGCTTTGTGTATTTGCTGTCATGCAAAATACATTGTAATGTCAACATTTCTGAAGATATCCTTGACCTAATTCATTTACCGGACCAAACCTGAAAACCAAACATCTCCTAGCTAATACAACGGGAAGTATTTTGACGGAAAGAGAATCGTTTTGAACTCATAATTTTGGCAGCTACGAACGACTGAGTAAAAGTGCTTTTTTGAGACATCGTCAAGCTGAGGTCATGTAGGTACCTGGAACGTCATCAATTGACTTGATGCATAAAAATTGAACACCGTTAAATTTGCCGTACTGCAGGCAGCACGCTGGGCTTTTCCGTGTTCCTCTACGATGCTTGGTTCAAAAGTTAGCAGGGTCTTTTTAGGACCACCCCCGAACTCACTCTTTAGTGTGATGAACTCATTCCAAAAGCAATCAGCATCTTTTTCCGAAATAATAATTGAGCCTCTATATGGCAAGCTTCTGCGAGGCTAAAACAACAATTGGTATTGCAGTAATATTTAGTTATGAAGTTATTGTGCTCTAAAAGTATGGACTTTTCTCCAAAGTAGTGTTCTCAACAAAACTATTTCTTGCCTACCTTGCAGATTATTTCTGACTAGACCGCGCCTAGCTTTGTACATAGGATCGTCAAAAGTCTATTAGGACAAATAAGTCAAAATTAGGAAAGGGTTTTCTTACGTTTGCATTAACTTATGGCTTTGTTTTTTTGTGTGGATAATTTGAAAATTTGCTAACAGATAGGCTCATTCTGATGACTAAAAACTATATAAATCAGTACCTAACGACAACAAAGACAAATAAAAGGGAAAAGTAAAGATGGTATAGAAAGAAGGCTACCGAGTTGGGTTGGCTTTGCCTAACTTGACTGTTGGTATGAGAGAGCCGCCCAGACCTGGACTATAAGACGGAATGTGCTTATTGCTCATATACAGCTAAATCAATACCACAGTTGAAACCCTTCTAAAAAATACAATCACGTGTAGCAAAAGGGCTGCTCATTAAGCTTTAAATGAATAAAAACAATATATAATGCATGCTCTAGGTTGTCAGCGATACAAAAAACTACAGACAGCTAGTGAAAAGTATAAACAAATTTGTCATGTTGTTTGCTCAATCTGTTTACAGTGGTGGATTCCATAGAACTGGTGTTATATCTTGTCGCGCCTGTGACTCGTGTACTCGCCCAGCACCCTCTCCACAGTACCATGTGGACTGTGGACTGTGGACTGTGGACTGTGGACTGTGGACTGTGAACTGTGGACTGTGGACTGTGGACTGTGGACTGTGGAGTCGTAGACTGTGGACTGTCAACTGTGGACTGCGGACTGTGGACTATGAAGTCGTAGACTGTGAACTGTGGACTGCGGAGTCGTGGATCGGCACTCGGCAGTAAGCAGCGACCGCAGCCGCGCCGAGCCACGCCGCGCCGCGCCGCTAGACGCCATAAATAAACGCCGCGCTGAATGCGATAATCCGCCAGATTATCGCCGAAATGGGGAATAAATCTGGCCATCTGGGCGTCTGAATGGACGCCGCACTAGCGATGTTTATCAGGCTCGGTCACTTTGTCCGCTGTGAGAGAGGGGGCGGGGCGCGGCCGATCGGAGACCGCCGAGCTGCGCGCTAAATAAAGGACCGCCTGAGCGCTGCTCCCCAGTCGGCATTGTCATGCATATCGTGAGTCTGTTTCGATCCAGTGCATGTGTAGTATAATTGTATACGGTACAGCAATGCGGGAATTTCATGGTACAAAGGTAAAGTGGCCGTGATGGTGGTGTCGTCTTTGTTTTCAGTTGCCGTGAAAACGGCAAGAAAATTGCCGGCTCCAGTGATGTGGCCGCACACTAAGGTTGTTCGGCGCTCGATATCCACGATGTCGCAAAAAAACTGAGCCTGACCAGCCTTTTCTGTGGCCATCGGCGGAATACCGCGGCGACATGGTGGATACCGCGCGCCAAATCAAGCTAGTGTGCGGTCGCCTTAAGAGGAAATAACTTACTTGCTGCTTCATTAGTTCAAAATGCTTCACCATTGTTCGTTATTTTATCAGAACTGCATCCCCTTCAACAAAATCGCTTCAACTAAGGCAACAGTGACGAAACAAAACAACTACACACGGAAGCTGTTTACCCCACATCCCTACCTGTCCCACCAACAACTCGTCGACCGCCCATGACTCCAGCCGCCGTGAACCGCGGCGTCTCGCCAGCCTATTCAGCGTGAGATCGGCCCTGCCTGGCACGGGTCGCCGGCCGCCCCAGGTGCCGCCAGTGTCGCCGTCCCACACCGGAGCTCGCCGCACCGCGCCACATCACGCCGCATTAGCGCTCAATGGGAAGCGCAGGCTCGGCAGAATAACAATGCCGACATGGGTAAATGTGGCGAATCGGCGCGCGGTGCGATGAAAACACCATTTAAGCGGTGGTTATTTATGTGGGCGATATTTTATGTGGTGGCGGAGGGTGACCGGTACAAAGGCAGAGGTGACGGCGGTGGTGGTCCTGGCTGACTGAGTCGGCAGGACGGCAGGACGGCAGGACGGCAGGACGGCAGGACGGCAGGGTGGCAGGGTGGCAGGACGGAGGGACTGGGGAGCGTGAGCTATGAGAGAATACAGAACCGGGAAGGCAAGACGGAAGAATTTGAGGAAAATGGGAAACTGGAAGCAGGACTGGACAGGAAGGAGCAACACGATGGTTTCGAGTTTCGACTCTTGTAGGTGGCAAAATAATGGCGGCACTACAGAACAATCATCCTATACCTACCATAAAACAATCAAAGCCATACAAGACAAACAAATCCTCATGGACCAGCGAAAGGCTAGCCTTCATGTGATTAAAGCTGTTTATGAAGTCATAACTTCCCAAGCATGGCACCGATAACACGAGAAGGGAGGAACCTGAGGAAGGCTTGTTGACTTTCCCCACCCTGGGGAGGGTCGGATTCCGGTGTGTACCATCATTAACCACAGCGCCCCTTTGCTGAGGGTTGGGGGGCGGCGCCGGTGCGGTATTTTCTGCGGGTCCCGCTGTGCACTGTTTATCCCACCTCTATTTGTCATTAACCACATGCTGTCGTTCTCGACCTCAGGCTATTTTGGCCCACCCGCGCCGGAAGTTGGATGGGGGTCGATAGCGACCGGGTGCTCCAGCCCAACCGCTTGAAGCGTCATAGCTGTGCAAGTCTGACCGGAGTTATAAGTCTGAACCGGCCATGTTATGAATGTAACTCAAAGATGCCTTATACTGGCTTCTTACCCTTTATTAAAACCTCACTTCTGTATCGGTGTTCGGTATTTCGAATCGGTAAGCTAGGTGCTGGTGTGACAATACTATCCCCTCTGGCTACCAGCCAGCCACGCTCTCTGACCTCAACATCACAAACAAATGTGCCACCCATGTATTGCATGAATACGAACGAGGTCAAGACAAGAACCAGTGTGCCTAATTAGCCGTGAATAGCCTAAGCCGGCTGCTATGTGGGGCGAAACGGTGCCCGTCGACAAAGCTGGCCCGCAGAGCGGTCTCGCTCCGTCCGATTTCTCTCTAAAAACAGCCGTCTCGGCCGCTACCTCTGTGATGTGGCCGGCGGCCGGCACCGCCTCTCAATGGCCACTGCCACACGGCGAGCACCTGCACCGCCGCCATGAATAATTCAGCCGGCCGGTAAAAAGGCCACTGGGGGCGAGGTATGTCGAGCGGCGCGCTCAGCTGACCGGTGGGGGACGGGGCGGGGCGGGCGGGGAAGGCCGGGCGGGGAGGCAGTCCTCCCACATTCCCAACTACGTCGCCCGGCGGCGGCGGCGGCGGCGGCGGCGGCGGTGCTGGCGGCTGCCACCAACCAGCTCGTAATATATGCACATCGGTAATCGGCCTCCATGCACAAGGCGCCGGCGGCGGCCGCGCCGCACTGCCGACGATCACGGCGCAGCTGATGGATCGGCGGCGAGCGTGGCGCGGCTGCTGCGTTGGTCGCCGCGCGACACAGCGGACCGCCGGCGGTGACCGGTCCGTCCCCGCCCGGTTCAGAGGAGATGGAGTGGCGACTGTCGCCGACTGTCGTCGCAGTGGAGATGCAGATGTATGCAGCAGGGTGTGGTAGTGGCGAGAGGCGCTGGGAAGCGCTGCATGGAGAGATTCAAATATGCTTCATCTGTGATGAGTCTCGTACGCCTATGTCACCCGGGTCCAGAGTTTGCAGTCGAAAGTGATCTGTGTTGGTGAAGAAAAGTTAGAAAATGGCTGCAGGTGGGTCTATCAGGCTTCACACTCGTTGGCCTGATGAGTGATATGTCATTGTCTGGAATATCGTGCATCATTGGTTAGGTCTGTCCATTTTGTCTGCTGCTCGTCAATATATCTGTAATATCTGAGTCCGACAAACATCAGACATTCGTCAGCGTATGTGCAGGAGACAGACTGTATGTGTCAGACACCACACCCGCTGCTGATGCGTCGCGTCTCTAGTCGGGAAATGCCCATTAATTGTATCGAATTGACGTCATTAATAAGCGAGCGCGGCGTCTCGGGGAGACGGCTGCGCTTATCAGAGCAGCTCATCAGCCGACGGTAACGAGCCGGGATCCGATGAGCGACACCTCCGCGCCCCTCGCACGCGGCGCTTCCGGAGCGACGTCTCCATACGCTACAGAGACGGGCGCTATCGATACACTCCAGAGACCGGGGCCGGCTGACCGGCAGGGAGGGAAACAAATGCCGGGTTGGCCGGCAGGGAGGTAAACAAATGCCGGGTTGGCCGGCAGGGAGGGAAACAAATGCCGGGTTGGCCGGCAGGGAGGGAAACAAATGCCGGGTTGGCCGGCAGGGAGGGAAACAAATGCCAGGTTGACCGGCAGGGAGGGAAACAAATGTCAGGTGGACGGGCAGGGAGGGAAACAAATGCCGGATAGCGCCTTCACTAAACCGTTATTAACTAAATGGTGCAGAGTCCGGATCAACTATATTACCTACTGACTATTGAGGTGACATGTTGTGTAGGTGGTAATGCTATTAAACTCTTCGCAATTGTGTGCGAAACTCAACGTTACTGAAAAGCTTAAAAGCTGGAACCTCTGAATTATCCATGTCAGTTTGACGTTCGCGAAAAAATAGAGGAACAAGGGCCGAAGGTCATGGCCTCTCACTTTGTTTGTTTCTTCATCATTTTTAAAAACCCTTCATTTTGCTTGGTGATGAAATATAGGATGGCTATAAGTTTGCAGGAGCCGTGGGTTCGCAAGGGCGAGAGAAGTCCAAATCTGCAAATACTTATTGAATAGTTTTTTTCCTAAAAAAAAGAGTTTCAAGCTTCGCTGTCCCGCTTCCCCGCTCCCTTCTTCGTGACGTTCTCACATAGCTGCTTTGGCGTGCTCAGGCGACACACAAGGATGACTCGTACCTGCGGATCCTATGATATTAATCAACATGGAAAGACGTCATCGACTCATCATGTAGGTATCATTGACCACTTGTAAGCACTCAATGTAGATATAATGTACATTTTGAATAAGCACTGACAATCAGATACAAGGTCGCTTAGCATGTCGCCATCGTACCTACGCAGAGAACGAAAGGAATACAGTACACAACACAACGCTGAGAAAAAACATGAAGGTATGTGCATTTTTAATAGAAGGTAAACCTGTCCCAAAATATATGTATACCTAAAGCTGCTAAATCAAGTTTAAGAAATAATAAAACTGTTAAACATCCATTTTATTGCTATAGGAAGAGGCTAGTTAAGATAAACCATATATGTTCACAGCTGTAAGGTAATCGCAATTGGCGAATCCGCGCACAATAGAGTATGCACATTAGGTATAATGCACGCACAGTGGACACTGCACACTGTACTTACAGTGCACACGGAACTGGGAGCAGTACCTACCAGAATAGACCAGCATTCGACGAGTTCCCCAATATCATCGCCCGCTGGCGCGGCATCATTCACCTTCATCTGTCCTATCACGATATCGTTCTCCTGTCTCGCCAACACCGGATCATTCACCTCTCTCTCTCCCTCTCTATCTCCACCCCGTCCCACGCCGACACACGTCGTGCCGCCAGCCGCCCGTGCACCTAATTAGCACGTGCTGTCATCACGTGCCACTAACGAGCCGTCTCGCGCACGTGGCGGGGCGGCCCGCACCGAGCCGTCACACGGCCGTCAGTCGAGAGAGGCCGGGTCAGACGGAGCGGACGCCTCTCTCGCGTCTGACGGGCTGGACCACACACAGCTCGACCCAGGCCGGCCGACCGCCCGACCGCCCGACCGCCAGACCGCCCGACCGCCCGACCGCCCGACCGCCCGACCGCCCGACCGCCAGACCGCCCGACCGCCAGACCGCCCGACCGCCCTACCGCCCGACCGACCGACCGACCGACCGCCAGACCGCCAGACCGGCCAGCCGACCTACCGGCTCGCAGACTGACGCTTTTTCTTTTCTCTGATTATGTTTTCATCGCGGGTGTGCTCGGCGTCGGAAAACGTGTAATTTTCCGCGGTCAGGTCAGAGATATGGATCTTGGAGAGCTGCTCGGGAACCGTGGCATTATTGTATGTGAGAGAGGAGGTGCCCCGGTTCGCGGCAGTTTTCTCGTGGGAGGGTTCGTGTACTTTCAGAAGGTATGGAAATTGGGGGCAATCATTGATCGGGTATGTGTAGAGGAATGTGGATACCGGCCACCCACGTGTGGCCTTTAAGGTTTAAAGGTGCAAAATAGCGGCGGATAAAACATATGTTACGCTTAAAAGCTACGTAGTTTGAGGTTAAACTTTGTAGAGAAGCCACTTCAACGATTGATTGTATTATGTATACAGCCATAATTCACAGCAGTCACAAAGTAATTGGTGCGTTTCAAATGGAGCATTTTAAGTGGGGTAGCGTAACTAAATGCGATGGGGATCGCGTTAAAGGCATTTCGTATGGCCCCGACACTTACACACCGTGTTGAGAATTCCCCTGTAAAACAAATAAATCTTCGAGAGCGATGTGGCGATTACATAAGTATTTCTAACCAGTTCACAGCATGAGCCGTCCCAAAACTAACACAAAAAGTACCGCCCTAATTGAAAGAGTGTTTGTTTTATAAATTATACATAAGGTGATCTGTTTCTACCCCATGTCGTCACTTGATTTGCTAATAAGTGGCGTCTGAAATAGAAAGTCGACGGGGTCCCGGGTGTGACTGGGGCGGGTCTGGGCTCGCAGTCATGTAGAGGTAGGGGGCAACGCTCCCCGGCCGCTCCTATCTCCGAAGTCACAAAACACGCGCCCACCTGGGCGACGCAGCCGTGTGCTAACAAGCGATTAAATAGGCTCGTTAGATGGAACAGCCGATGTGATTCAGAACAGCTTAGCGGCACAATCGATTAACCTGTTTGTCATTCAGTGAATGTAATTGGCATCGAGCACGTTTGCCTGCACGAGATGAGATGGCCAGTCGAATGTTTCGGTCATCTGATCGCGCTGTTCGGATGATGCATGAGCTGATGGGCTCGGCTGGGGCGGACCGGCGATTCGCAGTTTGTTTGATTGATTGAGTAACTAGTGCTTGCTGGGTGAGTCACAAATCAACCGCTGCAGAGATCACAAAAATAGATGCATCATCATCCAACAGGGAACTGCTTTTAATTCCTCTCACAGCTTGTCGATGCGTTAGATAAATGAGTACGAGTTGTACTGGTGTCCGGCTTAACTAAGTCATTTTGCGCCGACGGCTGAATCCGAGGTGCTGAATGTAAGGTGCGCCATGCAAAACAGTAGTGTTGTCAACGTAGCTCATATCAGACTTATTTCTCTGTGAGATTTCATTGAAAGTGAAGTGAAGCGTTTATGAGTCTACAAGTCGTAATGCTCCTTGCTCAGAAGTTAACCCCATCAGTAAACAGTTTTGATAGGAACTGTTATAGATGGATCTGAATGCGTTCTTTAATGAATCAGAGCGCTATCTCGATTAGTTTGTTTTCTTAATCGAGTTTGTAAATGTGTAGTGTGGAACACACAATCACAAGCAATACTGCGCCGCACGGCACATTTTACGGTAGATACTGCTCCGCACGGCGCACTTTATAGTAAATACTGCGCCGCATGGCACATTATTATTTTTTTGTAAATGAACACATGTTCCGATTACGATATATGTGTACAAGCCGCATGCACATATTGCAATGTTATGATCAGGTGGAACAGAAAAATTAGTATACATCCATTGATGAGGATGATCCTTAGCGTTTCCGTAAATTTGTAATTTTGGGGGAATCCAAATAAATGAGCAAATAAACACCGGCTCGTTACATTTAGGCCTTATGTCTGAGCAATACATATTAGTTTACCTGTTCATTGTAGGCATTTAGTCAAATATGCATTTTCAATCAAATACAAAAAAGTCAAATTTGAAAGAACCCTGTTTCGATCCACTCCGGAAACAAGTTCGGCAGACGGATGATGCTTTGAAAGATGAATTTGCAAGTTTTATCACATTTTTATTTTACTCCAACGCTTTATATTAATTTTACATGAGTGAGCAAACTTGACATGATAATTATGAATGCATTACCTCGTAGTTCGAAAAGCGGCGCGGGTGAGTTTGAACTTTCGGAACACAGTACACACTGCCTTTGGGCGTCTGTAGATATGCCAGCCCTTTGAATACATCGATGTGTTCCCACACGGACA
>JARBER010155022.1:0-10764 GCA_030265075.1 Balanus glandula
TTAACTGTTGTTAGTGCTAAAAAATGATATGGTCAGTCTCATTCCAATCCAAATCCATTCCATTTCCATGAATTCCCAAAATTTTCTCCCATTTCCATCCCATTTCCATTCCATTTCCATTTCCATATTGAATTTCCATTCCATGAAGGGCTCTAGTGCTCACTGCTCACTGCTCTCAGTCCCTCGGGTCTCCTCACATCGTATATAGTGGTGGTATAGGTCAGATCGTGATCAATTACTTGCACCGTCTACGTTTAACGCCATGTTTGTTATGAGTCATTTGGTTTGAGCATGTTCGATAGATGAGTCACAGACCATTACATAGTATATAGTGGTCTGTGGATGAGTATATGTTTTGTGGGGATCTGCTCACTCGCTGAGCAGATTGGTCGAAGAGGCTTTGGCTCCCTCCCCTTCTATTCGATTGCGTAGTTCTCGATGCTCGGATGGACTTATTAGCGAAAATGATAATGATATTCCGTGATATACATATTGGCATAAGACATAACTGATGAAAATATATCATAATAATGATATTCCGCGGTATGCATATTGGCATTAGACATACCTAATCAAAAATATATCATAATTCATCATTGGCCCCCGCCCTCAGACCATTTTATCTGTGAATGTAATGTAAATGATAAAAGTCAATGCTAAATGGCGAGCGACACTAACCCGGTATATGTCACGTCACAGTGAGTGAGAGGTCTGTGGCCCAGCGTTTTCCCTACTTAGTTGCTAAGTATTTCAATCGAATATTAAGTAGTTTTGACAAAAGTTTCGCTGATATTTCAGACACGCTTTCCAAATTTCATTTTTTGGTTTTACAGACTGACGCAGCATTGATTCATTTTCTACTCGTACAAGTTCAGACATCAAATGTCGAGATCTCTGAAACTAGACTGTATGATTTAGAGATCAAAGCAATCTGTCAGCTTGCGGGGCCAACAACTAGCGATTTCCAAGATTACGTCATGCATAATTAGGCTCACCTGTTCCCTTGACGTAGGCACCTATATCTCAAATGTCTTCCTAGCAGTGGCTATGGTTCCCTTGAATCAGAATGCGGATGTGTGCTGAAAGAATGCGGATGTGTGCGTAGCTTGAAAGACTGCCATCGTATAGTATAGTGGATACGGAATGGAGTATGATAACAGAGTGCGATTGACAGCACATATGTGTATCGATTGCACCATGTTAACCTGACTTCCCACATCGCACGCGTCCGCTACTGCTGGCTGGTGCTATCATGGTCTCTGAAGGACATGTGCTCCAACCAGAGCGCAGCCCGAACCTTCGGTGATCACTCTCGCTGGTGTGATTATGATAACCTGATATTGATGCACGGCCGGTGCTGCCACCTCATCAATATTCGATTATTGCGCCTGAACTCGTCAATCTCAATCAAATTCATTATTCAGCCATGCTTTTCCAGCAGATCACTCCCGTGGGCGGGGCTCTCAACTTCTCACCCATGGGACATTAGTACCGGATGCTTGCTAGCGCTCTAACATGCCCTGCTTCAATTGGCCACTCGCAATTCAATTTGTCATTCACCAGCATACATACACTATGAAGCTCTAACGGGGAGATTTTCTTTTCTAAGTAACTTGCAGCGTACCTCTGCTTAGAATCACTATACCTATATGCCCATTCATCAGCCGCAATGCCGACCCTACAACATTGGGAACGAGCACCCTGCCCTGCAGGCTCAGCTGGTTGGGCCAATCATCTGAATTCCGTTTCTGAAATCGTCTACGGGTGGCAAGCACCACTACCCAATGTCGCTGCTCGCCTTTCCATGATCTACCGGCTACCTTTGCCCATATACGTTCTTAGATCCGTGCTGCCTGGTATTTGATCTGTTAGTGTGAATGGAGAAATAAAGCTAACTCATTCGCTGATTTGTCTGCTAATCCCGCACACAACCAAGTGTGGAGCGGCGCCAGGCTGCGCCTTGTGCGGTCATAGCGGCGGCTCCTCGTCGGCCACTCAGTTCTTGTCAGCCACGGCGTACCGATGCGTCCATATGCGTACATCTATCCCATTTTCCACTTCACTCTCATCACATTATCCTGAAGAGTATCGGCATGCCTTATATATGATACTCAGCTTCATCTTCATGTATATACGCTGAGAATCGAGCCAGTTTTGGATGGGCAATAGCATACATCCCGATATTCCTGTCCCAAGATGGCGCTAGTAGTAAGCGTCTCAACTTATGCTGTAGGTACCTACCTACCGCATAGCTTGAAGCGAAGAGCGCCCATCACCCTTCTGCGCAATAGACGTTAGGCATGGTCGTCAAAATGTATTTATGATTTTGAAAATTACGAGGGTGGGCCGGTACGTAGTTAACATTTATGAATAACTTTAATAGGTACCTTCGTTTTTCAATAAAACGGAATTCCTGAATACCTTATATCCTTTTTTTGAAAACTGCTTGTTCTTCATTTCATTCGGCTGCTGTTCAACGGAATATAACAACGGATGCCAGATGAACGGTCTCTTAGTTTTATTCTTACCTTTTTGACAATTTGTTTTTACAAGTTGAACGCCTTTTACACTAAGTTCCTATTACTGGCTGGTACCACCACTTAACCTGTAATCGATCAGCGGAGCGTACGAGTTAGCACGAGTGATAAACTCCTTCCCCAACAGGGTTCAAATTCACCAAACATTTCGGTACCGCTCGCTCATTCAACGCCAGTTACGGCGTTGTACTGGCTGTATGCATGAGTGGCATTAACGATTCAATTTATGAACCAGATAAGGTGAGCTAATCAGTTGGATCTTTAATATCAGGACTCACGAGTGCATAAAACGCTTAAGTATGCAACTGAGTTTTGTTAGTTATCACATTTTAGTGCACGGCCGAAAGTAGATTATTCATTGGCCGTGTGTTAAATTTCTGCAGTCCATAAACATATCTGTAAATGCACCGTCGGAAGTGATAATGGACTGCTGTATTGAGCTCTTGAAAAATACGTACTTGTCTACTAAACAGCTAGTCATCGGCCATACACTAAATTATTTTATGCGCTCGTGGCATTAAAGATTCAGTTTATCAACTCGCCTTCGGCTCGTTAATAAACAGAATCTTTAATGCCACTCGCGCATAAAAGTATATTAACCCACGCACTGCAGGCTGAAGGGTTTGATTTTCACCTTCCCCCTCTCAGTTGTTTAGCAGATAGCGAAAAACGTCTTCGGGCAGCGCCGCCGGGTTTTCGCCCACCTGTTGATGCATCAATTGCGCACAGTTTGACAGCTTTTAACCTCGGGTCATCTCAGGTCAGGTCACCAGACCAGGTCAAGTGATCCCATCTTCAAAAACGTTTGCCGTTGTGCCAAAACCTGATTTACTCACCGATCAGTTTGAAACTTACACAGTGTCATAAGGGTATCAAAACTTGAAATATTTCTCAAAATTTTGATATTGGTGACCTAAGGTTAGGTCAATTTTGTGCCCCCCAAATTCCCATTACAAGTCAATGGGGAAATATAATGCTTATTGGGGACCCAAGTGTAATTTTTGTTCAGTGAACCCTAAGTGAACCCATTTGAGGTCGTCCGAGGTCACCATCACTTATTTGTCAACGAGTCACGATATAATGAAGATGGAGAAGTTAAACCGACAGCAATGTGTTTGTATCGTCGAGACACGTCTCACAATACTCGACTTGAACTGCTTAGGTCTTCACCTCAGGTCAAGGTCACGTGACTCAACGTCAATTTTTTTAAATATACCTAAAAAGTTCCACATGTATACCTATCGAAGCACCTTGACGAGAGAAGTACAAATTACGCCGAAGCATATCGTAAACAATATTCTGTAATCGTTACTAGGTGGAGAGGTAGGAGGAGGAGAGGAGAGGAGACGAGAGGAGAGGAGAGAGAGGTGGAGAGGCAAACGATGATTTTCTGAGAAAAACAGCATATTTTGCTTTTATTATCTCTGAAGTATTAAATATTGACCTGAGGATCAATTTGATATGTTGCAAATTGCCAATTGTAATAAATGGCGATCGCTGTTTCCTGTTTGTTCCATAATTTGCTAGATACAAGGAAATATCTGGAGTTTAGTCCTAAACACGAAAAAACTCGAAAATTTGACCTTTATAGTCACTGGTGACCTTAATTGGGTTGGGAACAGGTAGTGGATTTTCCTGAATAAGCAGTGACATGTATTGTGATTGATTTGTATGTATCCTTCTTGCACTTATCTTAGAATGCCTTCCAACATTAAACTTGGTCTTAGCTCGTTCCATTAAGTTTTAAAATCATTGATGCATTTTCGTGACGACACGTAAACACATCGACAGTGATTTAATGCCCATCTCCAAAATCCTGATGCGTCCTGATTGAATATTCGTGTGCCGTATACTCTATTACTAAGCAAAGCGGCTTAATGTTTTTACCGTCGCGCATAAGATGTCACATCAGCGTCATTTTCGGTCATTATTTTCTGCACTTTTGCTACGTTGCAAGTACAATGACATGAGCTCAACTATTCCAGTTTGCTTTCATTTGTGAATTCGTTTCTAAGTTGTCTTTACTTCTGTTTCACTCAACATTATGATTTTTTAAGAACTCAAAATATTAGTAACTTACAAATTGCCCTCAGCCCCATTCTGACTTACCTAAAAAGCGATAAACTTTTGATAGAACTTATATCATTGTATCAACCTACCTAACGCCGTTTTCCGCTTGGCGCTGCGTAGCGTAAAGGTATTTCGGGACCTCTCGAGGAGGGGGGGGGGGGAGTCGGTGGAAATCAAACCCCCAGCAGTTCTTCGTGCTCGGCGCAAACCCCCTGCAGTGCGTGGGTTAAGAAAATATTGTAAAAACTGAAAACACGAATCTGTTTCTTTGTATTTGTCTAGAAATGCCAGCTTGCCCATAACTGCCGGACTTTGTCATCGATTGACAACCAAAGTTTCGGCTGAGATGATGCCTCTGTTGTTATTGCTGAAACGTTTCGGCCGCAAGCTTGCAGTAGAACGAGGGTTAATATTTCTCGTGATTTGCTTAATAATCTGATGCTCAGATGTAAGCCTTATATACATAATAGACGACGTATGAAGCTGAAAACCAATTCAAGTGGAAACAATTTATGATAGGGGAATGTAGTTGCAGGCCTGATCCATAATGGTGGGGTGGGAGGGGCACAACTAAAGCAATATGACATTCTGAAAAATCATCGGACTTAGCTTTCTCATGCCTTAGTATCTGATTTAAAACAAGCTAACAGCTTTCCTTAGTACAGGCTGCTCAGATGAGTCATGACTGGATTGGCCCTCTCCTGGATCTGCACCCGTGGAGCAAGAGATAAATTTATCCCACTTCGAGATCAGCTACTCAACGAAATTTAGCGGCAAGTATCTACATAAGCACTAGGTCGGATGCTCATAAACTTCAACAGTAGGCAATGGACCAATCAGAGTCGGCAAAGCTAATGCAGCTATTGCTGACAGGCTGACAGTGCCGTGAATGCGGATGTAAGTCGTTCGATGTAGGCATGCCTTGCTTGGATCGCCGCACTTGCCCATTTACGACTTGTGATAAGATTGGGCTCTTGGTTAGATTGAGCCGTGGCGGCCACCACCGTCGACTATTGACCCCATATAAGAGGCCGGCGTCGCCTCTATGGACAGACGGAGCCGCATCGCACGCCCTCGGTCCCCGGGGGACGCGTCTCTCCACCAGACCCGGATCTGGCTCTCCGCTCAGCGGCCAGGCTGATCCAGGGAGAGGCGCGGAGGGTACGCTGGGAGTTTGCAGGCGACACGCAGAGGCAGTGCGGCGCAGCGCCGCAGTTGGAACTGACGCAGTCACCGGCTACTTGGTTGATTACCTACGTTCTGGGAGTTTTTCGCCTGGCACGAGAGTGCTGCGGTACAGTTTATGCTATGTGTACGGTGGCGGTGAGAAGATTTATGCTTTCCGAACAGTGAACTGTGATTTCGATCAGACACACTACTATTTTAATCTTTATCGGAATTTAGTCACGCCGCAGGGTAATAAGGTGTCCCTACCTACATATTCTTTGACTACTTGCTTTGACCATGCAACCTACATATAGGGTGGTCCAGATAAATGCTGACTCAGCAGTTTTCAAATGAAATTGTATATATGTGTCGCATAATGTTGTATGATACCTCATACGCATTCGAATACAATGGCAAAACATATTGCATTACTGCATTCAGCTCAGGTATGCTCCAGTGGCTTGTGCACTGTTTTTAACAGTTTCCCAAGTGAGAGCCCTTGCGCTAAAAGGACGAGCGGCAGTCGACCGTGATGAAAATTCCCGATGGTTCCGTTAATTGACGCGAAGATTGTCTGCTCCGGCTCCCCTTTGATGGCGGTCTTGAGCTACTTGATAGTTTCGGCTTACCCTTATGCACCCTGGACTTCAAATGGCCCCAGAGCATGAAATCCAAGGGCGACGGGACGGGAGAATGGGGAGTCAAAAACACCTCCGCTTTAAGATTGATGTGCCTGCAAGGGAAGTGATTTTTGAATGATAAATTTACCAGCCATTAGCGTTCCAAGGCGCCGCTAAATCAGTAAGAGTTGAATATGTTAACAAATTATGGTTGTAAGATCGCTTCCCTGGCAGGCACATCAGCCTCAAAACAGAGATGCCTTTGGATCCCCATTCACCCGTCCTGTCGCCCCTGGACTTCGAGCTCTGGAGCCATTTGAAGACCAGGGTGTATTAGGGTAAGCCGACACTATCAAGTACCTCAAGAACGCCATTAAAGAGGAGCTTAGGAGCAGATTATCCTCGCTATAGTCAACAGAACCATCGGGAACTTTCATCACCGTCGGCTATACCACTCGTCCTTTTAGCGCAAGGCCTCTCACTTGGGAAACTTTTAAGACAGTGCACAAGCCACTGGAGCATACCTGAACTGAATGCAATAATGTAATATGTTTTGCCATTTAACTAATTGGCATTCGTATGAGGTATCATACAACATTATCCGACGAATATATGAAATGTTATTTTCAAATTGCTGGGTCAAATGTTATCTGGACCACCCGGTAATACATATTATGTGTAGGTCGTAGGGAATTAACAGGATAACCTAGCAAGAGTTTTAGCCGGCAACATCAAGCAACACAAATGCATATGTTTGCCAGGTTTAGTTTTCAACCAGTTTATCAAGCCAGTTCGACTTCTTGGATAATTTCTACTCTGCCTTGCCTTTGCAAAACTGTTTTTGAAGGTGCATCAGTCACCTACTGCATTGATTAATACGCGCACTGGAAACATTGGAAGAGCCTCGTGTTTTTTTGCGTTTTTGAATAGCTGGAAAACAACAAAGTAAAGCAGTCAGCAGGGTAGAAATTTTACGCGACATTGAAGCCAATGCAATAGTGGATCGTTTGATGAAACACAAATAATAATTCGATGCATTTTTGAAATATGTATTTGAAATTCAAGATTGCGATCAGAATCGAGGTTGGCGAAATACTGTCTTCGGAACGACTGTTGGATCGGGGTTATTCAAACAAAGTTCGGTAGACAATGTCCATCCTCAAACTCATCTTAAAACACACTGCAGGTGATATGTGACGTCATAGCTGTCAACTTCCTGGTGACAGCGCCACTTACGCTGCACATCGCAGGGACCGTGCGCGTCGCCAGCCGACCTGCAGTACCGCTCCTAGTGGCCGCTGGTGCTGTCCCTAGTGGCCGCCAGCCGACCTGCAGTACCGTTCCTAGTGGCCGCTGGTGCTGTATACGTGTGTACGCTGAGCGCTGATGTGCGCGTCGCCAGCCGACCTGCAGTACCGGTCCTAGTGGCCGCTGCAGTGCTGTATACGTGTGTACGCTGAGCGATGATGTCCCGTCTTCATCTCTGTGTTACGGCATGTTGCTTAATATGACTACAATAGGAGCAATAGCACATGCAATGAAGTCGAAAGTAATTTCTGCCATATCAATCGCACGTAAGTATATGTGCAGCAATGAATAAATTTCAGCGAAAAATAGTTAAGATGCAATGAATTCAGTAACATCACTAGGTACTTACTTACTGCACACAAATTTGACGAAAAAAACGCTTAGTTTTGTTATACCGTAAACATGTGATATGCTGAGACAATTGCAAAGAAAACGGTTAAAAAAATGATAGGTGTACAAAATGACACAAATGATTTTAGGCTTCAAGATTAAAAGACATTCTAAAAACCTCCCAAAGGTTTTTTTTCCAGAACCATAAACAACGGAAAATATACTATAGGCCTAGTAGCAGCAATTTTCCATTCTAAAAATTATAATCTTTACTTACGTATTTTTACTTACATTTTACATTTTACTTTTTATATTTAACATACGCCATTTTTACATTTTTAACTTTACATTTTTTACTAACATTACATTACTTACATTTTTACTCACTCTCGTATTCTAAAACATGGCTAACTCATGACATATTCTTCGTTTGAATTTTTACTTTGTATGACCATTGACCAGCTGCGAAAAAGGAACGTCATCGCTGCATTTTTGCGGTAAAACTAGTCCAGAAACTTTTTTTTGGTATTTATATTTATTTGAGTTATCACTTGCAAATTTTGACATGTGACCTGACCTCCTTGGCATGAAGTTCGCAGAAATGCAATAAGAATCAGGACATTGCCTTTTTGGACGCCAATCGATAGACCTCAATTGAAAATATTCTTAATATGACATTGAATTACGAACGGATATGGGAGTTTGTTTCCTGACAAGGACGACATTTTAATCAGTCATAACAGTATATACAATATATTTATTCTAGAAAGTAAAACATAGGGGCACCAGTTTTGTTTGTGTGACCGGGCTCAAAGGGCAAGGAGGCCCTGAATGCGCCGGATACGTTCGCCACTGTCTGAGCTTTACCTTAGTTGGATACTTTCATTATTCAAAATAAATCAGGTTTTTAAATGTAAGTAGGTACTATCGAATAATACCTATAAAATAACCCTTAAGACGTATATCGCAAGACTTCATAGATATAGCTACAGGCAGGTATTTCGCACATGGTGGTCGTTTGTGACAGCGACCGTGACACTGACCTTGACCCTACCTTATCTTACAGAAGTTCATAGGAGATGCGTACCTATTATACGTTTGAGAACACAGTGATTGGGGTCGTGATCGAAGGGTACGATGCGTGCATATTGTACATGTGAGAAGACGGAGTGATCATGATCCCAATCGAAGGTTTTGGATGAAAAGTATGTTCCATGCACTCAAATACTTTCACTTTGGCTTATTTTGATTGTTACTTGTCATGTGACCTTAATAGCCGTTTTTACAATGCATTTGTATTGTTTGACGCCTTTTTATTGCGTTGAAACCAAATTGTGTTTCACATTCCTAAGGGACCTAATCGTGCATGAAATACTCACTTTGGCGTCGTGAAATGAAATATATATTTTGATATAAAAAGCAGCTAATTAGCTGAAAAATGCCGCACAGAAAAGTTGGACTTGAAAATATTCAATACAGTTTTGTTTGAATTTCCTGGCTACTTCATACGCTGGTTCTATTCGACTAGTCTACCAATATTAAGTGTCAAGAAAATGATAACGAGACTTATGTGAAGTTCGCCAGCAATTACGGCTTTTCTCCCGAAGTGGCTGTTTTTTGCCTCGACTGCGGGAGCGGGAATCGTGACTGAGAGCGTTTTGCTCATGTATTAACATATTAGACGAGTCCCTGTCTTAAATTATTTACATTTAATGGTTCTTCCGCTGGCTGGTGGTTGGGTGGGGGGGGGGGGGTGGGGGGGGGAGACACCACAGTCAGAGTAGCTGCCTATAAATAGTTTGTTTTGTTTACAGCATTTTCTCTGCTACTTTCAAGTCCTTGTCTGTGTTTGGCATTGCAACTTTGTTCCAGGTAGAGGTGCTTTTAAGTGTTTGATGCTTTCTCGCCAATTCAATACTGCTTCTGTTGTTGTAACGTGTGCTCGTAGGCTCATCCATTTATCAGAAATTGCTCTGAGTTAAAATGAACTGAGCCCATCATCTATATCTGCAAGCAGCGGCCGAGCCGATTGTGTTCAAATATGGTGTGTAGTTTCTGGTTAGGAACCTCTTAGCCATCAATTTTCCCAGCCCGGTGAGATGCCCCTGCACGTGCACACCCTTTTGGTATCTCAGGAAATACTTTCCCGACCATGTTGAAACTCGCCACATATTTTGCTCGCGCTCACTCGCTCATCACCAACCATCGGCGCTGTATTGATATAATTTACAATTATACAGTGACGTGTGAATTAAGAAAAGCACTGTAATGTGCTACTACAGGGTGTTTCAAAACAACTGACATTTTCTTTTGTCTTTTAAGATGAGAAACAGTTAGAAAAACTAAGAACACATGATTTGCCTTAATATAGAATTTCCAGAAAAAAATTCGAAAATATATGTTTCATTCCGCATTCTGTTGTTCGTGTAGAAAATAGCCTCCAAAGTTCAAGTACGGAAAAACGACTTTCTGCGCAAAGCGCATTTTACCTACTCCGCGAGTTCAGGAGCAGCTTAAAGGTGAAAATACCAGCGATAAACTTCAATTACGTGAAATCACCACGCGACACATGTAAACTATAAAGGCCTAACTCCACGACTCGGCTTTTTAATAAGTACGCTTTTTTAATGAGGTAGTTTGTAGAGGATGTCGGCTTTTTTAGCACGCTTTTACGAGTTTTGAAGGACGCATTTTCGTTTTTTTCAGTTTTTCAACTGAAAAACTGAAAATGC
>JARBER010155133.1:0-10764 GCA_030265075.1 Balanus glandula
ACCACATTCCTCGTGCCGGGGGTCCTTTTACGCCCCCACCCCCTCTAACTCGGCTCCCATCAAACGTTAAACAAAACCAAATACAGTAGTTGTAAGTTTAAAAAAAATGTATGACTTGACATCTTGACCCTCGCACCGTAGGGGGTCTGCGCCAAACACGAACCGTAGGGGAGGGGGGCGGGGTGATACCCGCCTCCCTCCCAGAGATCTCGAAAACTACTCTACGTAGCGACAAGCAGAATACGGCTTTAGATAGCTTGATACACGTTATATCGAAAGTATATTGGTCATTTTTTTATCAGGCTCAAATTGAGGTCACCAGAGGTCATCAAAGGTCAAATTTTTCATTTTTTGTCCTGTTTTATGACTATGCTCCAGACAATTGCATATATCTCAAAAACTATTATCGCTGGAAACAAACAGTAAAAAGCAATCGCTAGCTATTGCAATTTACGATCCGGAACAATTCCTCAGAAATTACCTGAGGTCAATATTTTAGGCTCCAGAGGTCCAAAATTCCAAAAATTAAGTTTTTGGGCAAAACAGTTGCTCCCTAATAACTTTTGTCCTAAGTAAGACAATTGAATACTGTTTACGCCATCGTGTTTGTCTCGTCAAGACGCTTCTATTAGTATATATCTTGACCTCGCCAGGTCAATTTGAAAACCTGACCTCAGGCCAAGGTCAAGTGGTGACCCAAGTAGGTCATGTTGCACATTGGGAGACGCGTCTCGACGAGACAAACACAATTGCGTCAGTTTCACTTCTCTATCTTAAATATATCGCGAGTTGTTGTCAAATAAGTGATGGTGACCTCTGATGACCCCAAAATACCCCATAGGGGTCACGGAACAAAATTTGCACTTGTATCATCAATAATGGCCTATTGTAACATGATCGCAAAGTCATTGGTCTAATATCATTCATATTCTTGAGATCGGTCACGAAAATGACCTGACCTTAGGTCACCGAAATCAAAATTCCGAGATAAACGAATTGTATGTTATGATGCCCTTATGACATCATGTGAGTTCCAAACTAATCTGTAGGAAACTCTGGCATTAGCACAACTTTAAACATTTTTGGAGGTGGGTCACTTGACCTGGTGTGATGACCTGACCTAAGATGACCCGAAATACTTTTTTGTTGTCAAAGTGTGTGGAATTGATGTACCAACAAGTAGGTGAAAACCCAGCGGCGCTGCGCGCCGCCGTTTTTTTCACTATCTACGAAAAAACGATGGGGGGGGGGTCGGAAATCAACCCCCCTACGGTGCGCGGCTTAATTATATGACCTCAGGTCAAGGTAAAGTTTTTTAACAAGACATAAATTGGTAAAATGGCATATTGAGAGGCGTGTCTTGACGGTACAAATACATCGATGTTAGTTGCATTACCCAGCTCAATTAGATCAATAATTATGCACACACAAAAAACCTGATGGTATCCTCGGATGACCTAAAATGACTCTTTAGAAGTCACTTTACCAAAAAAGCACATCCATTATTTATAATATCCTATTGTGAAATAATACAAAAGTAATTGGACTGATATCATCGAAACAAACAGCCTTTAAATATTCCCTCATTGAATTATGATGTCGAGGTCACAAAATTGACCTGATCTTAGGTCACCAATATTACATTTTTGGAAAGGTGTTTTGTAGATACTGGTGACTTAACACAACCCTAACAAGTTTCGTGATGATCCCTAATAAACAAACTTATTGTAGGAAGGGTCACTTGACTTGACCTGGTGACATGACCTGGCTTGACCTGAAGACGGCGTTTATTTTTTCGTTCCCTCGCACCTAGGGTAGGCTAACAATCAAGTGTGTATCGCTTTAATTTGCGAATCACTTGCAATTTATTTGGTACAATCATTACTTGGCTCTTAGCCCGCACTTGACCGGGGGCAACTACTGCGCCCCTGACGAATATTAGAAATAACTCAGTGTACAATAGCGCTTTCGAGCTCAAACTCCGGGTACCCGATGCTAAATCAATTTTACATCTTTAACGTTTTTTTAGAAAGGTTTGAGGTACATGGACTTAAGTGATGTCACTATACACAACTTGTACGATAAAACAAGCATATGTTTGATAGGCTGCACAAAAAAACACTTTTGAATTGACCTACAATCCGAAAAAAGCAAAGCATATACAATTACAAATGCTACAAAATGGCTAAATCGATTTTTTAAAAATTTTGATTTTTGACCCACAAAATTTCAAAAATATGATTTTGGTTAAAAGATATTCACAAAGCCAAAATTTTCAAAAATATTCAAAATCCTGAAATCATATCATTTTATTTTATATGAATAATGCCCATACAACATTTCAAAGAGATATCTGCCTTTTTACAGACGTCTTGCTCCTATACGGTAAATAGTGACGTCATATTTTGAAAATACGCTTTAGGTGGTTTGATACCAGATACAGAAAAAATGATACCATCGTGTTTGGGAGATAAAATCAGCCTCGGAACAAACCTTTTAAATTAAAGTTAATCATTTTGAAATTTGACCGCATGTGACTTTACCTTGACAGGAAAGTGGCCTAAACCGAACGTAAATGCGTTTTTATGTTTAAATTATTATCATAAGTGAATTGTACCCGTAAAATGACTTCTGAAACATGCTTTGTATGTCTTTCTAGAAAACAAATTGATATTTATATTTTGTGACCTGACCTTGACCTTGAACTCTGCCAACAATCTCACTTTTTGCCCATGCATTATGCTGCTAATATCACTTAGAGCATTTATAGTAATCATTTTCAAATCCAAGTCTTTTATTCGAAAGCATAGGCGATAAACACTAATATCCCGATTTAGCCATTTTACCTAACATTGACCCGACATGTGAAATTAACCTATCAAAATAAAGTATGTCCTAGATGCGTGTCGTGAAAATCTTTTGATTGCCGCATTGCGCGTCTCGCTGCGACGTTTGGCTCTGGAGATAACGAGGGGGCACTTACTGCCTTCTCCCCCCTCCCCCCGGTCAATGGTGTCCGTCTGAGACCCCGGTAAAGCGCGGGTTAACAGTTGCCATCATCACTGTCGTGCCAATTGGCTGACCGCCTCACGTAACACTCATGCGCAAACATGTCCTGGTCTGACACTCCTCACCCGTTCCACAGGCGGTGGAGCCGGATGTGTTCATCAAGAACATAATCAACGACGCCGGCACCTCCTGTGACAACAAGACCATCAAGGAGAACAATGCACACAAGGCGTCCCCGTGCGCCTGGTCAAAGGTGCTGGAAGCGCTGCAGACCTACGTGAAGCAGCACCACACCACCGGACTGCGCTGGAATATGCGCGGAGGGGACGCCGCAGCCGCGGCCAGCGGCGACGCAGCAATCAAAGGTGAGGTTCCGGACACAGCCGCCGCTGCTGGATAAGTGTTTGTAGAGCTGCACAAACTGTCCCAGCTAGGGCATTCCACGGTAAAACAACCAGTAGGTTTATGTTTGTTTATGTATGTATAAGGGCTTATCCACATGTGGCTATTACGGCCCAGTCATAGTACAAGTTCAATGCACGAACTTCAAGGTCATCGTCATCAGTTCATCAGTTCAGATAAAACAATGAATAAGATGAATCAAGGTCAGTTAAAAAATATTGGAGCAGCTGACGTCGCGAAACAGACTCGGTGACAACCCGAGGTAGGTTGAACCAGTTGGCGGCTGCTCTATTCGGAATGAACTGCCGAGTCATCGCCAGACGAACACGGGGCAGATATAAAACCGCAGCTCCCGAAACAGTGACCCGCGTCGCACGTGCGGAGACTGCGATACGCGGGCGGAACATGGCCCGCAGTGTGTTGGGAGCAGCAGTCACATGCAAGGCACGATATACATTCACCGCGTCACGGCACGCGATCATCCCACGTATGCTCGGCCAGCCGAGCGCGGCGAGGGCAGTGCTTATTGTGGGAGTGTGCCTACTGTTTTGAATGTCAAATATACTTTCATCTTACGGTAAGCTTTGCTTGGATTATTGGATGCGATACAATGTCATGCTGAAGCTTTTTTATTGATTCTTTACTTAATTTTTGTTTTGCATATCTTTTGTTTCCATGTCAAAAAATGATCATCACCATTAACAGAAAAGATGTCGCATTGAATGCGTGCTTTAGAAAATAAACTTCATGCAAACAAAAGCTACCAAAACGTTTGTAAACAAACCTTGTGCTGTTCGGCAGCAGTATCAGCGCTCACGAGCTGTTTTATTGAACTGCTATTGGCGAGAACTAACAAATAATTGCTAGCGTTCAAATCAAACTGAACGGCAATCCTTTTAGTAACGCAAGCTCTCTTCGGTACACAGAAAAAGGATGGACACCCAGACGATCCGTGGGGTATTTGAAATATATAATCAACTAGAGTGAATCTGGAGAAATAAAGTGGTGGCTAAGTGACGAAAAATGTGCTATATAATCCAGTGTCAATAGCTTCTCATGACCAACGCGAGTAGACACACTCTCTTTAATGTAAATGTTGAATGTCCTACGTAAACGTACTGGCTGGAGAAACATGTGTATGAATGACCCGTTCTGTCTTAGATCCGCGATGACGTGCAGTCTTTGCGGACATAAATATTTCATAATCTTATCCTAAGACCACGAGTGGAAAAGCTATGCATCAACATGAGTCTCTATAGCCGCTTATCTTGTGTACAACGTAAGCCTAGTGACGCTTATTCTTTTCCGGAAAAGAATAGAACACTTCTTCCGCACAACAGGAAACAACAATAAAAAGCTGCATATCAGCATCTGCGTACTTCCTGACGCCCAACAGCAGACGACCATCGATTGCCGCGCGCTGCCTCTACGTCCGGGGTTTCACATGACCGAGATCTCCTTCCTGGCGGAAGCCTGTGGCGGTCGCCCGGACCGCTTCGCTCCCGTTTGTCGTCAGCCTGGGGACGGGGCGTGGCTGCCTTCCCTCCCCGCCACCTCACCAGGAAGCCCCTCAGCAAAAACTGGTCTGCCGTGGAGGCTGCCGAGACGTGTCGATGAGATGATGAGTCCCGGCACGTGCGATGTGCGATACAGCTGATGACCAGCGCGCAGTGGTGCGAACTAGTTATGTTCTGAGAGCTGTCGCAGGAGACGAAAATTAGGGAGCAGGTCGTCGTCATAAAAAGCGTGATTCGGATATGTCTTCAAGGTTGAGTGCTGAGCTGAACGCTTCTTAACGCAACAAGAACATAACAGTTTCTTTATCCGTAAATGGACAGAACAATCGACGTGATTTTCAACAATGTATCGGTAGAGACATGTTTTCATCAATGTAGCTATTTTCAATAAGTATTTTCGAACAGTTATTTGATTAATTATAAACAGATAGCAAAGTCACATATGTGTAAGACCCACCAAACACGTCTTATTACGTTGTTTTAGTTGACGAAATCGCCCGAATACCATTCAATATCAGTCTCTGCTGTATAGCCTATCCCGATGACACAGTGAAGTAAATGGTGTCAAGACCGATACAGACCCTCGCCCTCCCGCATTCGCTGTGTTGGTACCAGGAGGGGTAGCACCGATGGCTACCAGGTCTCGTTGTGCATCTACCTCATCTTGTGCGAGTTTTGTCTTAATCTTTCACCATGTTCTGACTTTTTCTTCGCCGTCCTTGGACAGCAGCGGTCCAAAGCCTCGGAAACAGGACGTGGCATTTAGCAGGACCTCACTGATTTCCAAGAATGGTCCAGCTCTGTTACATAATGACATTCTTCTGGAATCGCCTAAAGCTGGTCACCTTCTCGAGGAGCTGGTGCTCCTTGGGAAGGTGTCCCACATTGATCCTCTGCGTTGAAAAAATACTGACTAGTCATCATGGTGTGTCATCACTCAAGTTTTTACCTTGAATAATACAAAATAAGATTATGAGCGAGCGCTTCGCACTCGCTCGTCCTTCCGTGGTATATTATAAAAATATGTGTATGAGTAGCCCGACCAGGCTCAACCTGTGACATCGCTTTTGAGAAGCTAATAACTTTGCAACCACAACGAATCACGCTGGAGACACGATTGGTTTGCTCGGATATTGTTGTATGTTCACAAAAGAAAACGGGATGCGGTCTTCATCTTCACATTACTAATTCCCCAACGATCATATGTCGTGCTCTGACAAATTACCCACACGTTTGAATTACCAGCACTGTCATTTTACCCAATTGCGAATTATCCAATGGCTAATTCTCCACCTGTTTGAATTCCCAACACCGTCGTTTTGCCCAAACTTCTTTCTTTACCGAAGAACAAAGTCCCCACCTAGTCGTTAGATCATAGTAGCCTTCCGACTATCGGGTAATAGTTTCAACTTATAGCCACCAGAGAGCAAAGACAGAGGGTGAATCTCGACAAAACACAGAAACAGGCCTGCGGGATTAAATGCGAGTTTAAGTCGGAGTCGGAGCCGGTCAGAGCCGATAGTTTTGCTCAAAGTCGGAATTTGGGTCGGAGTCGCTTAAAACACACTGACTTCGACTCAGTTCTACAATGCTGGAACGCTAGAATGACCCAAGGCCAATGGGGTAAAACATTTTTTATTGCGCTCCGCATCTTCAACCCTGTTTCAATTCCTCATAGGAATATGTGTGTTAAAAAGGAATCCGATTGGATGACGTAGCGATACCGCAAAAAAATCGTCTTTTGTTTGAAAAGCTAAGAATGGCAAAAAAAATGTTTTGTTTATGTCTTTTTAACTTTCACAAAGTATTCTAAAGAGTGCCGAAATCAACTTAGGTCGTTTTGCTGAATGGCCAAATGAATACCAGCTTAAGACGAAATGTTATTCCGAATAGTCGATCTTTTTGCCGGAAGTAAATCAGTTTTGCCGAATACTAAAATTTGTGTAGATAACGAATCATTGACACATATTAACGATGTTTTATGCCTATATGTCGATAGTTGTGCATGAATGGTGAATACTAGCACCATCTATTTCCAAATTGGCTGAGGCGGTTCTGTTGATTGGACGACGAATAATGCAAAAAGGTGTAGTACGGTACGCTCCCTTCATATGCCCTACCAAATAAAACTATCGTGCCTTAAAATCAGAAAGTAGTTCCCAGTCAGACAACAATAGGCTTGCAGCTTGAGGAAATAGCGATAACATTTGGTACGAGGGCACGCCCAAGATCCCGGACGTTGTAATACCGAGTCCCTCGTCAATGCACGTTTCCTAGTCGTGCCGTGGTCGTGTATTGTTACTTTTGTGACGTGGCTTTGGCAAGGTATAAGGTTTACGCGAACCTGCGACGCATTGCATTGTTTGGTGGTCTATATAACGCGAGCAGCAAAATTCTTGCACCCAAAATTGGACTATTGTGCTATTGCTTTTCCTGAACTTGTTCGCGAATACCTTTAATCAACTAAAAGTGTAATTCCTTAACTGGATTATAGTAATTCCTTTGGTCAGGATTGTAATGACCTCAAGCTATAGTACGTCAAAAATGCCATACATGTGGTGACTGTTACACTATCACTGTTCTGGACGGTGCATCGCGCGTTGTCCTGTAAGTCAGCGAACCGTGCAAGCGCCCACACTGCACAGCGGTGCGTCACACCGCGTGCGCCATGTTTGTCACGTAGGCCCTGACGCGCCGTGACGGGCCGCAGGACGCGCCATTATCGTCACCGAGCTTTCCGCGCAGCTGGCCACAGGAAATAACAAACCGAGCGACCGACACGGTGCAGCGCATCGGTCCGCGACTGTCGTGAGCAGCGATGCAGGCTGGGATCCCAGGCACGCGTCAGGGCCTGGCCAGGTCGGGCGTGACCTGACGCTCCCGAGCGACGGGCAAGTGGATCACCGGGATTTCAACTCTGACAGTGCTGCTGAAGGGAAAGAACAGATAGCAATTAGGAGAAGAGGCAGTGACAACATCTGCGTCTTATTGGAAAACGGCTTAATTTCGTTTTTTCGTTTGATGAGAAAAACATATTTGCTTGACCTAGCATTTTGAAGGCTTCCTGATTATAAGCTTCCTGGTTATTTTAAAGGCTTCCTGATTATTTTAAAGGCTTCCTGATTATTTTAAAGGCTTCCTGATTAAAGCCTTCCTGATTCTAGATAGATAGATAGATATATGTACATATTTTCTTTCTTGGCTCGGTACAAGTACGAAAACATGTGCAATTAGCGCAAAAACGCAATGGCGTTTGTTACTAGGCGCCGTTTTCTCTATGGGAACGTCAACATGGCATATTGTTGTTGTTTTGCATCATCACAACTATTTACTTCGCATCCTCCGCGCGTTCACGGCTTGTAGGGATAGGGGTCGATATACATTGAGAAGTGCACAAAAAAATCGACATTACAAAAATGAGAAACTTATTTAGTCACAAAATCACTTAGCTCTTCATTATTAAACCACATAAGAAGCTCATTTCTACACACACACGAGTTATGGCCTCCATAGCTACCACATGGAACAGGACATTCAGCATTGCCGCCACTCTATATATGGTAAAGACCGCCTGCCATACTCCGTTGATCGCGAGGTATCTGAAGTGAGCCCGCCAAATGACGCTGAAGTTTCTCGCTCTACTTCTTCCGATCTGTGTGCTATCAGAGCGAGATCAAGATGTCTTGATCTACATGCAGATCGGCTAAGTCATGCAAGGTGACCTCACGACAATGACGGAGCCTATGACTCGTCGCCCGTTGCTGCAATCAAGCTGAAATTTGCACAGTGCGATTTGGCGCTTCAGTCTATGGTGAACTTTATAAAAATCGGAAAAGTAGGGTGTTAATTTTGGGTTTTCGCTTGTCGACCTGTCCTGGAATGCCCCAACTGACACAATTTTGTTGAAACCATCGGTGCCTTGTTGTCATTTTTATTGCAATGGTATTGCGACTTGGGAGATAGATTTATCACTTAAAACAAATTATACACATAATATCAAATATGATAATAAATGGTAAATGTGGATAAACTGGCTCCGTGCGAAATCTTTGCAAAAAAGTTCGTCGACTGTTTTTTTCGTTCTCGAATTGTTGTTGTTGATATTTTTCCTCAAGATCAGCATTCTGAGCTGCATCAGATAAAAGGCTGAGAACATTTACCTTTTCATTTAGGTCAATGCGTGAGAGCCAACATAAAAAACACGAGCCGAAACAATCTCCCCCCCCCCTACCCACCTCCTCCAGTCAGTGCAACGTGCGACTGAATGCAGCGGCAACAGTCAACAGTCAGTGCAACTGCAATATTTTGCATTTCATTTGTAGCATTTTTGATATTGCAATAAATAAACATGTGCATGATTATCACTTCAGGATGACACAAAAAAACAACGAAACATTACAGTAGCATTTATACCTTATTACATTGTGGTGTGATGGATTGTCCAATCAATATAATCGTGTTGGAAATTACGCAAAAAATGACTTCCGATAGATCGTAGAGTCATTTGGAAATGACAACCCGTTCATTCCCATTGTCACGCTTCATTCCCCAATTCCCTTCCGTACGGAAGCCACAGACTTCCTGTGCCCTCCTTCCAATGACACACCGCGTCACGTGTTCCCTATACTTCACCTGAGGTAATCGCTCCCATCAATGGCCACCGCTCCTGAACAGAGCCATCCCGAACATTCCACCCGGGATCCCCGTACCGCGGCACGGCGTCAAGGCTCCGGGGCGGGGGCGGGGGCGGGGCCCGGCTCCGCCCGGCACCGTCCGGTGGGTCCCACGGACGTCCTCCGTCCGTGGCGTCGTCACAGCGCTCGGGCACGCCCAGCCGTGCCGTCAGCCGCCGCCACCGTCCGGCTCCACTGCACTCCACCGCAAGGAAAGGTCATTATCACGGCATACGGCCGCGGCTGGCTTCCCGGACACCGCCGGCGGGAAGGTGCCCGCCACCGCCGGCGTGACGTCACCGGTCCGGTGGCGGCTCGCGGTCGAGTTCGGTGGCGGCGCGGTCCGTGTTCGGGGGACAGAGGCGGTGGACTCTGGGAACGGCCAGGACAGGGCGTGCTTGGAGTGAAGCTGGTGGGTTTACTGAGCGCAGGAGAGGCAGCCCAACTTATTATAAGTGTTTCTTTATACGTTTTTTACGTGCTTGTTGTTGTGTTTTGTTTGACGTGTTTTACGTGTTTATGTGTTTGTTTTATATAGATATAGTTCAAATGTTTTGATCGAACACGTATTGATATACAGTTTTTTAGCACGCGAATCCCAGGCACCACATCATGCAAGTTCGGAACCAGAAACAGTGTCTATGCTGCAAGGTATCACTAGCGAGGTCGAGCCCCCTAGTGTAGCTCCAGCCTCCACTGCTACCGCTGCCCCAAGCCGTGGCTCGGAGGCCCAAGTCGATGTGAGTGCCGTAGCAAGGGAAATCGCCGCTGGAATTGACCTCCGCACCTTGGGTGGAGCCATTGCCTCTGCGCTCCAGTGGCGTGCTGGTGAGTCGGAAGTCGACAGCGAGCCGGACCTGCCCGTGCCGACTGCTAACGTGGCTCGTCGCCACCTCGGTGCTGCAAATCACCGGAGCCGCTCGCCCGCGGTGCCTTTGTCGACTCAACCGGGCGGCCCCGCACCCAGCTCAGAGACGGCGCCAGCAGATCCTCCGGTGTGTCACGGCCAAGTTACAGGAACTGGGCCTGAATCTGACCTAGTCCTGGATCCTACTGCCAGTCCAAAGCCTGCCAAAAAGAAATTCTTTCTTGAAGGCTTCCGCCCTGACGTCGTCGATCGGAACGTGCGAAGTCTGGTATGGGAAGTAGTCCATAACCTGCAT
>JARBER010155244.1:0-10764 GCA_030265075.1 Balanus glandula
CCGGTGGGGCGCGGCACGCAACGCCCCCCCCCCCCCGCGCGCCGTCGAGGGGGGGGGGGGTGACGGGTGACGGCCAGGCGGTGATTGCGTCCCACCCGGTGTTCCGCGCGAGGGTATAATCCCGGCGATCGGGCCGCCGAGATGGTATCGCCGCGACCAAGTGACACCGACACCGACACCGACACCGGCCGCGCGCCGATCGGATTTCTCCTGTCTGCCACCGCGTCGGCTGTTGCGCGGAGAAGGGGGGAAGGGGGGAGCAGGCTGTGAGTCGCGGTAGCCGCGAGCCCCGGCCACCGGCAACGGCAGCTCATCGGTCCTGCAGCCGTTCCTGCTGCTGCGCTGGTACTGCAGGTTGAGTCGTTGACACTGCCGCCGCTGCCACTGCCGCCGCCCGCTGGTGGTGAGCTCCGGCTGCCGGCTGCGGGCTGAGGCCGGTTCCCACGCGCGTCCCCGCCCCTCTCTGACCGTCACCGTGTGTCGGACGGGGAGCCGGAAACAGGACGCCGCACAGCTCCACCATTTCGGAGCTGGCTTTCCCGTCGGCCTGCTGACAGCGATACGCGGAACACTGGCCGATGACGACACTGCCGCACCACTGAAATAGATCGCATCGCGGCACCGTGTTTTGGTAGCTCCGCGGCCCGACGGCGAGCACGGCCGAGAGCATTGCGACCGACCGCGAGCGCCGGTGTGCGCTGCGCTATTGTGACAACGACGCTGGCAGTCGTCGAATCGCGTGACAAAATTGTTTGCCCAGCAAAAATCATGCCGTCAGGAGTTTTCAGCAAAGCCTGTCGTGCAGACTGCAGAGCCCAGACAAGACCTACCGTCAGTCAAGGGCCGACGGCAATAAGCTGCAGCTTCCACGAGACAGTCCCGGGACGCCTATTTCCGAAGTGTATACTATAAATCGGCATGCCATGTCCGCAAGCCAATGGGAGGTCAGATACGTGTGGACAGAGGGCGTATTTTCTGAAGTCGTCATACAATTATTTCGTTTTCGGCCGCCAGAGGGAGATTCATATCGATGGCTCCTTGCAAGTCCCTCACGATCCTCTTTTTGCTCAAAACCTGATGTAAGGCTGAAAACTCATATCCCAGTATTTTAACATAGCGGCTTCGAGTACCAACGGAGTATGCATTGACCATTGGCTAGATACAGCAAGAAGTAATACATTTCGGGGTAAGCATTGACAATCGTGACCAACGATGTAGGTATATATAGCATTATACAAGATCCCTCACCCTCGATTTGGCAGCCAACACGAAGCTTTTTCTCTCGTGACGTCACAAGCCACGCCCACAGCCAAACGTATCTGGCCTCTCGGGCATGGCATGACATGGCATGCGGATTTATAGTGTACTCTTCGGCAATAGGCAGCTGGGCCACCGCCATGCCGTGCTGGCTAATCTCTGCTCATGTTCTGTCCGAGAAGTGTGCGTGCAAATGCCCCTTCTTATTTATTTGATTTGCTTCGGTGTAGGTAGCACAAAAAGGGTTCAAAGTGACTGTGGTTATGTTGAATATAGTTATGTTTAAAATGACAAGCACATGGGTGGTAATAAATCATAAGATGTCATTGGTGTATATGTGTACGTTTTACTTTTTCCTGGTGCAAAATGATTGATGAGCAGATGACATGCGCTACGAACCCACCTACTAACCTAAAATTGATAAAATGGAACACAACAGGCTAAGCAAGCCGGAAAAAGTCTGAAACTGACAGAACCGCTTGCAATATAATTGAAATTGACATGGCGATAACGAACAGGCATAGCATGCCGCAAACAATTACCATTACTTAACTGGTCCAAAAAATCCCCATCATTAAACTGCTCCAAACAATTACCATCACCAGCCCGCTCCAAAAATCTACCATCGCACTCGCACACATTTGGGCTGTTAGAACAAACGCATTCAAATGTAGTATGCCTCTGAAACTAGCGCCACATTAGGATCATTGGGAAATAATTCCGCGTACTGTCACTGCAGTACCGTTCTTTACCTGCGGCGGAGCCCTCGGTGCCAAGCAGGATGTTTCGTGCAGCCGGACGCCGCGTCCATTATTCAGTGGTGTTAATCCACCGACCGCAGGCGTCAAACGATTTTATGGCTGCCGCTTAAAAATGGCCAGCACCTCCGGATTACTCGCGCAAAGATCTGCAAGGTCGTGAGTCGCCCCGACTGCACGGTATTGTCACCCTAAGCAATAGGCTGTGACCATGATCCAGTGGAGGGTCCGGTCCTGTTCGCCAAACGTGAACAGCAACATCGTGAAAAACTATCAGACCATCGCGGGAGCATTTTACTTCATGGTGCAAGAACAAAACCGAAAATGCATTTATTTAATAAATAAACCAGTCCGAGACTGTAGCCCTCGAGTTTATGAGTAATATTTTCACAGCAGCACAAACTTAAGCCTTTTTCCAGCCACGTGGCGAGGCCCCGAGGACGTTTTAAAACTCCGCTGGACTGTCAGTCGGCAGCTGTCAGCCGGACTGTCAGCCGGACTGTCAGCCGAGCTGTCAGGCGGACTGTCAGCCGATCGCTGCCATCGGACGGGTCCGCCGCCGGCCGCTCCCACACGCCGCCAGCGCGCGCTGCTGCCTGCCTGCAGCCGACCGACGCCGGCTGACAACGCTGATTTGGGTACGCCCATCTTGATGAGAGGGCTGGCCATTTTTGCGCGCGTCACATTTGCAGCGATTGCAGGACTGCGATCAATGAGCGCAGACGAGGGAAAAATGCGACGCCGCTGCTCATTCCCGACGGAGCCGTTCGCAGAAATCCGCCGGCGCCATCTTGGCTGGTGATCGATCGTGGCGAACGGTACAGAAGGCAAGGCGGTATGGAGGACGGTACCGAAGGCAAGGCGGTATGGAGGACGGTACAGGAGGTAAGGCGGTATGGAGGACGGTACCGAAGGCAAGGCTGTATGTAGGACTGTACATAAGGTAAGGCGGTATCGAGGACGGTACAGAAGGTAAGGCGGTATGGAGGACGGTACATAAGGTAAGGCGGTATTGTGGACGGTACAGAAGGTAAGGCGGTATGGAGGACGGTACAGAAGGCAAGGCGGTATGGAGGACGGCACAGAAGATAAGGCTGTACGAAGGACGGTACAGGAGGTAAAGCTGTATGGAGGACGGCAGAGAACGTAAGGTCGTGTATCAGCCGAGGCGATTCGGGCCAGCGTGCAGACCACAGACTACGGGCCATAGACGACAGAGGCTCGTCGTATAGACGCCAGAGGCTCATCGTATATCGTATTGTTTGCGGTGTGAGCCGGCGGAACAGTTGAGAGTCAAGTATGGCCCGCACGGCGAGCCATCCAAAATATATATATAAACAAAAACAAATCCACATATGTGCCCCACTGCCGCCGCCGCCGCCGCCGCCGCCTGTATCGCAGCTGTGACTCGCCGCGTCCGCCACCTTTGCCGCCGAAACTCATATGTGGCGCTTTATGTTTCCTGAATAGCCAGCCATAGAACAGCTGCTGTATCGTAAAGTCACAACAGTAGCGGGAAAAATGTAACATGATAATGATGATAATGATGATGAAACGGCTCCGAAATGCGAGCCCACAATGATAATATTAATTTGTTCCGGTGTGCCTTGTCTTGTCGACATCTAGCCACCGACCACCCGCTTCTACCTGGCGTCAGTCGCGAGGTACTCACCATGCAGTCCTGGTCCCATGCCGAGCGAGTTCATGTCCTCGTGTTGGCTCTTCCTCTTGCGCGGGCGGCCCTTCTGGCCGACGGTGACGGGCGGGATGTAGGGGATCTGCTCGGTGGGCGAGAACTGGACGAAGTCGGGCACCTGGCCGGGCCCGGCGTAGTCTCCGGTCAGCAGCAGCTCGTAGTGGTGGCGGCAGTAGATGTAGCCGTCCCGCAAACCGAACTGCAACACAGCAGCGCAGCGTTACGGAACAGCCACTGAAAGTTAGATGTGGCTCCGGTTCTGCAGAAACCAAACGTTGTGGAAGAGGGTGCAGCGATGTTAACTTTACCTGTTCGTGCACTCGCATGGGAACATAGTTTGCTACGGGCCCAGAAACCTCCAGCCCTACTCGTACCCGACCCATAAATTTATTGATCACCGTGCCCATACCCGGTCAAGGCCCATTCAAATAACACATGTTATGCCCATGCCCGGTCCGGCCCGCTCAGATTAAGAAATTAGTTCCTTTCACAACAGTTACATTCGACATCCTGGCATGCCAGGATGTCAGGATGCTAAATAGCTAAATATGCATATTTAGCTATTTGCAAATTATAAATGTAAAGCTGTGAACTATCTTTGCTAAAAAAAGGCCACAGGCACAGCACAGAGTGCTTCTGAAAAATGCACTTGCTCATTTCTCTGCCCAGGCCCACCAAGTACCCGTAAAATGTCTATGGGTATGCCCATGGGCATACCCATGGGCATGGGTATGTGTATGGGTATACCTGGCCCGTGGCGAACTCTGCTTGGGAATATAGTATTGAGAGGTTAGATGCCGACGCATGGCATGCCGAACTTGGGGAACACATATATTTTATATGTAGCCGCACTAGGTACCGGACTGGAGAGCAAATCGAAAGGGTACATGACAGGTGACATGCAACTGAACACTGGAATTACAATGTCAATGCGCGCAGTGTGTGGCACGAGTATGCAAACCGTGACATTCTTATGTAACGTACATTGACAACAAAATACCACGGACGTGAACAGCATTTCTGACAGATTTTATCAAGGATGTAGCTGAGTACCTCGGTATTGTGTTCCCAGCAGCAAAGGTGCATTTTTTCCGTTGGGCCCGCCTCGTGTGCAGTGTGCAGTGTGCAGTGTGCACGCGGCTCGCGGCCAGTCGATGCACCAGGTCCGTTACTACGGCGCCGGCCGTGGCGGCCTACGGCGGCCTACGGCGGTCTGACGTAGCCTCTGCTATTTGTTGAGAGAGGGGAGCCGTGGTCTGTCAGGGATTAATCTGCAGCAACAGTTGCCACAGTGCTGCAGTTAGGTCCCCAGAGTTTAGTTACATAGACTTGTATCCATCCGAAGTTGCAATGTTCCAGGTCCTTCTGTGTTTAAATGCCCCCGTATTTGGTATAGTGTGCTTGTTTTCAATATATTTGTATTGCTATAATATAAAAAAGAACTAACACACTTTTCTGAAAAAAATTGCATTTTCAGAAACTGGGAAATATCGTCCATGGTGTTCATATCCAACAATATCAAGATTTTTTAGAACAGACATTTTCTTTATGAAGTGAATGTCAGCTTGTCCCTAAGGGGCTACGGACCACATCGAGATGTTTGAAATGTTTAATAAATTAAAGTAGCACAAAGAGCTTTGCATTTTTCCGCACCCGTCGCCGGGCGGTTTTGCATATTTGCATTGATTGATTGATATAATGTGCAGTCAAATGGTGATCAAAGTTATGTTAAAAAAGAAGTTTATGAATTTGCAGCCCCAGAGCCCAGACACATTTAAAGAAAGAAAACCACCAATATCACGAGGTGAGTAACTTATTCACTATGCCATATTAGCTATTCTTTGATATACACTTAACGTCATTCTAACGCCCGCTTTTTAATTATTTCCAAAGGTACTGTTATAGCTAAATATTTTGAAAGAAGAGCAACTAATTATAGATGAACAAACACACCAAATTAGAGCCATGGCCATTCATCCGTGTTTAGCTAATAAAAACGGTCATGTCAGTAAAATAAGAACGGCCCCCGGATGGTGTACCTAGTGTTTTTCCGTGAATCGCCGTTTGTATTTTGTATTTTACGACTTAATAGACAATGTGAAAGGCATAAACATAGTGAAAACAACTAACACTGGTAAAGCGTCAGTCTGTATAGACACAAAGAGCTTCCCAAATTAGCTTTTACTTCCACTTTATGCTCGTCCGTTGCTAAGCTGAAAGAGGAGGTTTGACGACCCTAGACTCGTAGTTTGACAGCCCTAGCTTCGCAGTCGGTGATCAGTGGTGACCGATCGCAGCACGAGGGCAGTCAGTGCAAGAAAATGTCTCGTACAAATATTTTAAGCAATCTAACAATGACAGTGGTGTGACACTATAATAGTTTAATTTGCATTATATCGTTACAATGTAAAACAATTATGCATTAATCGAATAAAGTGATCTTGTTGATTAATGATAACTGCTATTATTGCCGTCAAGCATCAAATGCACTATTAAGGGCGTTTGGTGCCAGGTGGGCCCCGAAAGGCGGCTCGGCAGTTCAATATTGAGATAAATGTTACTAATTTAGACGACTTCAGAATGATAAAATTCTCAAAACAGATTGAATGTGTCCGAGTGACTTTTCGATTGCATGCTCGACCATTTCGTAGACAAAGGAAGATAGCACCATAAGTCGGTCCGAACGATGACGTCACGGCATTCCATGTCGTTTGCTCGTGTTTCAGCTGGCCGTCCGATGGACGGAGAGCGACTGACCTGGTCTCCTTTGGAGAGAGGCACGTTGCACGTGACGCAGGTGAAGCAGTGGATGTGGTAGACGTAGTCCTTGGCCCGCATCACCAGCTCGTTGGAGGAGATGCCGCCATGACAGCGCTCACAGCGCTTCAGTGAGAAGAGCCTGCCGACGACACGGGTGGCTTGGTCAGATACAGTCAGACATACAGGGGCGACTTGGTCAGACACAGACAGACAGACAGGGCGACTTGGTTAGACACAGACAGACAGACAGGGCGACTTGGTCAGACACAGACACAGACAGACAGATAGCGGTGCCCGGAAGAAGCCAGATAATTACATTGTGACAAGGTGAGCCGTGAGGTTAGATAAAACTTATGAGGATACATGACAGTCCCTGAAAGAACTCAGACCATTCTTTTATCAGTCTTGGAATCATTGAGCTGCAAATTTCAAGTTCTTAAGTGACGCAACCGCCGGAAAGAGCACAGCTCATGTATACACGAATCGTTGGCTAATCGCTTTCAGTTCCAATTAAGTGTGACATGATAAGATGCACCGCACGTGCAACGTTTACCCTTCCATCGATCGGCTACTTACTGGCACGTGCATGACACGTGCCCTGGGTAATCAAATCAGTTAAATCGTGACACGTGATACTGGCTAGGCCATTACATACACACCGGAGCGCAGGACACGTGCCGGTGAGTCTATCGGTCTCAGCTGCCGCACCTGCTCCCCGGCATATCACGACAACCAGATATCACGACAACCAGATATCACGACAACCAGATATCACGACAACTAGATATCACGGCAACCAGATATCACGGCGCATCACGACAACCATACATCACGACGCCCAGATACCGCCACCGACCGAAACGCGCTCAGGGACGGCAGGGCTGAGCCGACACGAAGCGTGGCGGATCGCATCTCCCCTCACAGCTCCGCAGATAGAAGTGTGACGCGGACAGCAGGTGACACTAGCCGGCAGACAGCGCAGGACTGCGATCAGAACTCAGATAGCGTCTCTGTGCGATCCTGGATTGCGAGCCTCCAGCTGTCTGTGCCGGACAACACATGGAGCGTGGCCTGTCTGGAGCGGGCCACCTCGGCCGGCCGGCCGGCCGCACCAGCACCAGCACCAGCGTCTGCACCACGCGGCCAGTCGCCAGGAATGCAAAAAACTCGCGCCGTGTTGCCGCGCGAGCATCCGATTTTTGTCCGCCGGGCGACAGCTCCGCGACTTACCGCTCAGTTTTCGGCTCTGGGTGATTTCCTGGCCGCAAAACAATCGCCGGCTGACAGCTCGAGCCGAACCAAACATAGCCAGGGCCGGTGTTTTACCGGGCGGACACGCGTCGCGCGGCCTATCGCGGCGTGGCTGCGGCGGTCGCGGCGCGGAGCCGGTGGGTGCCGCGGCCCGGGACGCTGCCGACGCCGTCACGGCCCGGACGGTGGCATTGTTAACAGATGAAATCCATCAGAGGCTGACGACCGAGGACAGGCGATGCCGGCCACACGGCGACACGGCCACGGATTAGCAGGCTCCCAGCGTCAAAACTGCCCAATGTTTCCTGTCACTGGCTGACCATGTGGTCCAGACTTGTAGCCAGTTAGCGGAATTTGCAGGGGTGAAAATGGATAAGTGCAGGCTGAGTAAGAGCTTACCGTGACAGCAGTGACTCACCGGTGTAATCAAAATTATGAGGAACCGAAAGACTGTTTTGCACGTCTTGTTGTGATCATAATGTTATTTATTTTGACAGCCTTGGTGGTTTAGTGGTTTGTGTGATATATGTCTGATGCATCATTTTTCAACTGCACATACTTCGCATATTTCTTTGAATGTTCGGTGCATCATCATTTATATTTCTTCGGCTTATTTCGGTGGTCCAAGTTTCAATCTCATCTATTAGTGGTATGGTTGCTTCGACGTTGGTTATTATGACATCAAACTAAGCAAATAAATATCGGCACTACGAGGTTCGACTGTCGATCGTCACACTCTGTCTGACCTTCTACAATGTGCGACTGCAACATTGATTCAAAATATTTGAATAATTGTTTGCCGCTGACAAAATGTCTTCGCCTTTTAAGCATTACCATGCCGTCGCAGGGTGTGGTATTGTCACCCTTCACAACACCCCATTAGAAGCGCCAACACACAGTTTATGCTGCGACAGTTTCCAATTTCCACGGAATGCATTCAGCAACTGACGTCCCAGCGCGCTTTCGCACAAAAGCCTCGTTTCGGAATATTTGTGGCGTGCGAACAGGGCCACAGCCCACGCTCCCGAACAGGGCCCGGCCCACACTCCCGCGCGGCTGGAGCGGCAAATTAGAGCCAATGGTGCCAGTTACGGCGCACCACACGGGGCTGGTGGCGCCCAGTGCCCCGCGGCGCACAGCTGACGAATCCGACGTTTTATAGGAACCCACGGCGCTGCCACCCTAATTCGCATGCTACCGACAGACACACATATTTCCAAATTTCGGGGGTTAATCATTAGGGAAATTGCGTTTTATTATATTTTGTATTACGGAAACTTTTGACGTACACATATGCTTAGTTGTATATAGCATTGTTTAAGCGACTATTTAAGTGGTTCATGCTCATGCTCAACATTACCTTATTGTAATTCGCGAGTGGATTATAATTTTATTTTATTCGCAGCCGGCAGCATTGATAGCAGTTACATTGTGGGATTAAATCATCAGATCGCGCGGCAGATACCATATACAATACGCATGCCTCACAATGCTGACAACAGGTATGCATTACAATGCGACAAGAGGAATTAGAAGGTAGGTAAAGTTCAGGAGACGGCGCTGACCACTGGTTGATGAGCAGGTCAAGTGGCCCGTGGTCGCTGGTGAGGGATCGTCCACTGAGCCGGTACAGTGGTGACTGGTGACTGGTGACTGGTGACTGGTGACTGGTGAGGGACCGTCCACTGAGCCGGTACAGTGGTGACTGGTGACTGGTGACTGGTGAGGGACCGTCCGCTGAGCCGGTACAGTGGTGACTGGTGACTGGTGACTGGTGAGGGACCGTCCACTGAGCGGGTACAGTGGTGACTGGTGACTGGTGACTGGTGACTGGTGACTGGTGAGGGACCGTCCACTGAGCCGGTACAGTACAGCCGAGAGGACGCTGGCTCGCCGTCTCGGATCGGCAGTATTGTCCGAGGTTGAACACAGAAATCGTGAACACCCCAACTCCCTGTCCTGTCACGCCGGCTGACGACTGTTCACTGTTCACATGAACACTGTGAGAGGCACCGTGTTAACTGCCGCGAGACGTGATCTGGGTGTTGGGAAATGGACGAGCGGTTGTCGTGAAGTGCTTTGAGCAGTTTACCGGTTCTCTGTAGCCGTGTGGCTCAAAAGAAAAAGTCAAGCTCAGTTCCAGAGAAATGCTGTTGTATGTGAAGTATCCGCAATATAATGTTAACATGAAGGGGAAGTGGTGAATGGTGATTCCCAATATCCGGAATCATCGGTTGATACCCATATAAGGTAGGAATGAAACAAAACTGACGAAACACATTGCAGTCTATTCAGATTAAGACTTTCCTGCATGTGTGACATGTAGTCTTGGCAAACTGGAAAACAAAATGTGGACAGCTTGAAATAAAAACAGGAGACAATGTGTCGTAAAACTGCAGCCACTGAAATAATGTAGCATGATATGATGAACATTAGGAAAAAAAAAACGCGTTTTGACTGTATTTTTGGGGATAGGGACATTGTTACCACATGGAATAATGATTCACTCAGTGGTGGCCATGTTACGGCTCGGTGCCATTCCTATACTATAAATGCAATGTACCAGATTATATTATCATGGAGCATGACAGTTGTTGTGTGGCTTGTCTCATATCACGGAATGCTCCCTTCTTATTGATTACCTACCTTAACACACAAAAATAGCAACGATCTAGCAATGATCGCCGATGGGCCGTGACACATAGGCTTCCTTAGGAATATAACGAATAGCACTGTATGAATTTTACAAACAGGATGCGAATTCTTGTAAGCAAATAGTTTATGAAAATAGGCACCGTTTCGCAGCTTAAAATACATAAAAATGCATGTCATGAAATACAAGCATATAACATAATAGCATCACCAGTTCCTTCCACGCGTCAAGCCAGAAGTGAGATAGAAATGCAATTATAGACTTGTTTCTAGCGTCTCCCGTCCGTCCGCCTCAAAATATATTTCCACGCACACCTACTGTGAACGACAAACCGCTTGAGACCCTAATTTTTGGCGATAACTTTTGATTAAATTAACTGCCATGAACGA
>JARBER010155355.1:0-10763 GCA_030265075.1 Balanus glandula
CCACATGGTTACCATGCCGAAACGTCTTCCAAATCATTATGGGTACCACGTGGGCAAGCGGGCTAACCCGCATAATTGCCATGTGGTTACCATATGGGTGTGTTAGGTGGGCAACACACAATGTTTCTTCTTCGGAAAAGTGATCCTTACACAAACGGAAAACACATTATAGATAAACATATGACCGATATCTGTACAACATTTTAAAATAATATGGTAATCTTTGACTAATGTATGGTAAAACTCCGACTCCGGCCAAAACATCGACTCTGACTGACCCCGACTCCGACTCCGACTCCGCGGCCCTGCACCTCTAGGGGCAGATAAGAGGGCAAGGGAGCTACGCCATTAATGGCCTCATTAAAGCATGGGAGTTTCCCCCAATACATTTGTAAGGATGCCCTCCATGAAGCAAGCTCGATTTTGTTTTCCTTTTTACCGGAAAATGACCGAATAACCTAGATGCCTGACGGGTCATAAAATTGGAACGACGAAGTGAAATCACTTCAGCAGCTTCATGACAAAGTACGTCTGAATACGTAACTACTTGCTTCCCTCAAAACCCATGACAGTATGTTTCCTTGCAATAACATTAAATACTCAAGTTCATAGTAAAGACCTGTAGGATATTTTGCAACCAGATATGTGAACGACGGTGGCTGCCGCACTGACATGCTTCCTATAATAGCACCCCTTAACATTCTCGAACAGAAATATGTTGCAGGATGCAGCAAGGACGACTATATTTCATCAGCTATGCAATACTCTACATGAGCTGTGCGCAAATCACCTATGACGACACGCTTCCCGTTCGTACTGCCTCATTTTCGTGACATGCACCGTCATACTTCTCAGCCGGACCAGTGACCACACACTAGCTACCGCGAATTGGCCGCGTATTATTTACCAATACGGTGAAGGACAGTATCCATGACGGTACCGCAACCGAGGTCGTTGCCGAACGTAAACAGTGACGGCTATGAGAGACGTCAGACTCTCAGACGGGATGACGTCACTGGTCTGGCTCAGACGTCATGGCGCCACTCTGTTGATGGTCGGGTTCAAAGTTCGCCACGGACGCATCAACCTCCAGCGCTACCCATGCTCGGACCCATGAACATATCGAACACCAAGCCCATGTCCGGTCCAGGACCGTTCAAATAATAAAGTTGTATGCCCGTGGCCAGTGCGGCCCGTGCAGATTAAACATACAGTGATTTACAAAACATTTCTCGCGCTTCTGACCTGTCGGAGAATGACTGACGGTGCGTCGCACCATGCCAGATGACACCCTTGCATTGCACGTGCATCCAACAGCCCACGCCGGAAGGACCCCCCCCCCCCACCCCCTCCCCCTGCGGGCCTGGCAGGGTTGCGTCAGTGCTGACCTGTAGAGGGCCGATAACACAGCCTGCTGCCCTGCAGTTACAGCGTCCAGAGAGGGAGAGGGAGGGAGAGAGCCGACTGCCTGTACACAGCTGCGCAGTTGGCACGGTGGAGGTAGGTTTCGACGCAGGCTGGTCTCGCTGGTCCACAGCTCAGTGGAAGGCCCGCCGTCACCGCCAACAGCGAACTGTCCGCAGCTGAGGAGGAGAACAGGGGCTGAATTTCATTCGGGCTGCTCGTTAGAGGAGGTTTAGAGAGTATCCTGCTGGGGCTGCCCGAATGGCGATTCCGGGGTAGTGTTGCAAAATTATATTTAGAGATTCTTTGGACTGAAGTGAGCTATAGAAAATGCAACGGAAATGTCGTATAACGATTCCTGTGATGTGAAGTGGTAATGGAGTGCAATGGAATATTCGCAGGATGAGAAGGATATCTCTGAATACTTAAAACTGGTTATTTATGTTACCCAGAACATTTACCCAGCACGACATCGCAGACATATGATCATATTACTCACTCGTTTGTATATCATTGGGTTCGGCACGGATACTTTATGATTATGGGATACAAGGCATCGCCGATTAGATGGCTAGATAATATATTGCTAACCCGTCCGCTCCGCTGGCCTATGGCAGGTTAAGCGATTGATACAATCCAAAGAAACGCAAGTAGTGAGTTAGGGATGGATATTCGACAACTTGTACTGTCAGGTACTCATACTAAATTAAACTAACAAAATGAAATAATTAAACAATGAGCTATTTGATCCAATTTAACACAAACTGATACAAAACTGATATAAGATCATGAATGTTTAAGAGCTAAGTCAATAAAGGTTATGGCCTTGTAGTTCTAAGCAGACATGTGCCAAAATCCAAACAGGATCCAAGATCCAGGATCCCTAGGATTTAATATCCGGGATCTTGTTGAATCCTGGATTATTATTTTGTCGTTGGATCGTAAGGATCCTAGATCCCGGGAAATTGATTTTCCTCGGATCCTGTGAATTCTAGATCCAGGAACATACATTATCGTAGGATCTTGTTGATCTTGGATCCTTATCTATTGAGGTGCTTGCTCCCACCCGATTGAAATATTTAAAATATTGTACTTTTTGAGGTGCAAACATAACTATGCATGTGTTTCATGCTTTTAAACTTCCATACTCAATATCAGTGGTGTTATCTTTCCATGTGGGGATCAAATATGCGCCAAAATCTAAAAATCACTCTGGATCCAGGATCCCTAGGATCCAAAATCTGAGATCTTATTGGATCCTGGATTCTACGGGACTGTTTTGTCCCGTGCCGGTAGTAGTGACGTAACTGAAACACACACCCGCTCGCGACCCTGCCCGGCCTCCCTCGGCCCGGACATGCCCCGCGGGCGCGCGGCGACAGAGGCGCGCTCAGCGGAGCGGTCACAGAGGCAGCCGGCAGGGGCGAGCCCAGGCAGTATGCCACGGGGTGGGGGAGCTAGGTTATAACACAACAACCTATGTTTGTACTTGGTGACAATACTTTCAGCTAGTTTAAGGTCAGAGTCGGAGTCGGAGTCGGAGTCGTCTCCGGAGGGTCGGAGTCGGAGTCACCTGATAACCCATCGACTCCGCAGCCATAATTGCCATATTTATTTGGATCAGGTTAAACTCAAGCTAAGATCCTTTGGTATTAGATTGACTTTGACTCGGTGTTACGGGATCATTTGGGACAGAGCTGCTAAGTTTTATAAAGATATCTACAAGGATCCAAAAATCTACTACTATGGATTTCAGACACCGTGACACCTCGTTTTTCGGCGATAACTTCTAAGAAATTGTCAAACCTGAATCAAATTTTCGCACCATCTATTTCAGCCCAGGCGCCAATTTTTGTCAATATAATATGTTAACAAAAAAAAATAGGGTACTTGTCATTAACTCGTAATAGTAACACCATTTACCACCTGCATAGAGGCTTCACCTACTGACCTCCTCATTGGATAGGAACTAGGAAGGCTAGCCAACCACGTTCAGCCTGGCCCAGTCTGATTCCGTCCACCGGCCGTGACCCGGTCGGCTCTGCGCGGTGCCAGACAAACTGCCGCGGGCGCGTTTGGCGGTCGCAGCGAGGCTTGGAGCTGCGCAGAGCGGGGGAGCAGAGCGACGCCATCTTTAAAATTGTACGGCAGCTGATGATTCAGGGGTAAGGGGAGGGGTAGCTGGGCAACTGTAGTAGCTGGGAAGTCTTTTCACGTCCAATCACAAAGCAGAATGATAATTACTTAAAAATGCTTACTTATTTTCATTACTGACAAGTTCAAGCAATATATCGATAAAAGACTCTAGAAAAAATTGAATGTGTTAACTATTGTACCTGAAGCACCCAAAAACTGGCTAAGTAATCTAAAACAAAGTCATCCATTTTTCAAATGACGTAATCACAGTTTATTTTGACGGTGACTTGCTTGTCTCTTGTGCGTCAAGTTGTATGGCAAAGAGCTCCCATTCCTTAAGCATTGCCACCAAAGCTGTAGGGCCTATTCCTCAGCATTGCCTCCGAGATTCGTAAGGCCTATTCTTTAACATTGCCTCCGAGATGAAAATTAGCTTTTATGATACCTTACAGATATGGATGATATTACTTTTTGGTAATACAAATAACAATAAATAAATTACAACTACTAATAAGAACTTATTACAAAGTGTGAAGTTTAACTGTAAAGCAGAACATTTAATTGAAACTAGCCAGATGTCAAACTGCCTCCCATTGGCCCTGTGTTGAAGCACCGTTTCCGCTTTACCTATTATTCTATGACAGTAGAGCTGCGTGAATGAGAGATCTAAAGCATAGCCTTCAATTATAATCATAAACGCACTGACACATGAGTTCGTATAATGTACTTTTTCGCTGCTGTGTTCGCTTTATCAATTTTACCTAAATTATTATTTCAACATCCATTTTTGTATTTTATTTAGTACTATGATAACCTGTAATCTACCTACGCATTTCCATAAGCAAAACACGAATCAGCCATTGAGATAATGTCATTATTTATCAATTGTTACTCAGGAAGGAGAGGTGAGAGAGAAATAGAGCTATAATTATCCGCTCATTGTGAGGGTATTTTAGTCACTGATCGCATCTGCATCGTCATCAAGTTCATAAACAGGCCAAAGTCCCCGTCGTCAGCCTCGCCAACGTTAATGATGATGTCTTATCTTTCGCCTGCCTGAGAAGGATGTAGTCGGTAGCCGGATAAATATGAGTCATACTCATGACACCCTCCCATTGTTCGATATCGTTCAGTCGTGGTAGTCGGGGGCAGGCGGCTTCCATAATGCCGCACCAGCTTCAAGCGTCCAACTGACCGGTCGGAGGCCGCCGTTCCGCCCGCAAGGAGCGGGGCTTCATTGTCACGTGCTGTGAGGCCACAACCTACGGCACGCTAGCCTCTACTATAGGAATGAATTTACTGATCAGATCTTAACGTTACGGGTCAGCGACAAGTGTTTTAAATTTTATTTTTGTGTTAAAAGACTATATTGATAGAAATTGGCGCTTGGACTGAAATAGGCTGTGCGAAAATTTGATAAAGAATTGACAAAATGCTAAGAAGTAATCGCCGAAAAAACGAGGTCTCATGGGGTCTGAAATACATAGTAGTGTCTGTTATCGGCCGATATTTGGGAATCTTATATCCGTCATTATGTTCACTGCTTGGCATGGGATCTGGGATCCGTTACTGCGGATCCTGTTTGAACAAACAACAAAACTCCTGATTTGAGGGTGGTATTATAAATACGGGTTTGCACCAGTCATGTACTTACTAGTACTGAATGGCTACTAAATTGGTATCCCGTGGTATTTCCATGTGCGATTAATCATCGTCGGGGAGAGGGACGCTTAGATCCCTATCTCTTAAGAGTCGCCTATGGGATCACCACCGTTTTTGGCACAGCTGTTTAGAAATTACCTACCCAACCCAGTACCCTCATTTTGACACTCTTGACCTTGGGTCATAGGGTCACCAGACCTGGTCACGTGACCCTCCTTCCAAAGAAGTTTGCGTTCATACCACAGTAAAAGTTTGTATCCATCGATTTCAAACTTACAAGACATGTATTGTCTTATATTGTATTGTCATGTATAGTATTGCCATGTAAGGTCATGTATTGCCATTTAATTGGCTTGCATTTTCTTATCGGTGACATAATGTGGGGTTTATTTTGTGACAACCTTCTTATATGTCAACGTGGCAATATTCAAATAAATTTACGGGTACACTGCTGCAAGTATGTGCACGAAAGTAGACCAACTTTCCTCTGGAGGATGCTATCATTCGACATTAGGCTTGATATTCTGCTGCTATTTTTGTTCAGTACAGGTAGAAATTGAATCAGCGCAGCTCAGAAAGCGTCTGTTTTTCCATCTTCTGCGTAAAACTGGCGAGCCTCAGATGTGTCATCATCAATTGATCATCATCTGACGTCAGTTAGGTATCTGTCAAAATCTGCCGACGCTTCGTCCGAACGGGCGGACACGCCAGCCCCCGTCCACCAATCCCAGGATCCCTTCTTCGTGACGTCACCCTGGGAGCAGATTTCCTTTACCCCGTTCGATTGCTTGTTAAAAGTACGAACTTTACCGAAGGATGACGACATAAGTCAAACACATGAAAAACTGTTATTCTTTGGATTCGGCTATTGTTATTGTTTGCTGAAATGCATCTGATTTCTCGTCAATGCGCGTATAAATATAAATTTTGAGGGGTTTAATTTGAGACTGTAAAACGAAGTGGAACGGACGACGATCGCTTTGTTAAGCATATGCTACCATAGTATAAATTATTGCTGCCAATTACTGAACGCCGTCACGCTGGCTCCCATTTCTCCCTAATGGGTAAACCTTATTAGTTAGTGAATCTTGGAAGACGTGTCGCTCCGAGAACGCTCCGAGAACGGAATTTCTGGCTGAGATATAGACTATAGAGCTGAGACACACCACCTCTCTATTGTCCCTGCTGCTGCAGCAGGAGAATGTCAATAATATGGTCAAACGGGCCAGGACTCGGCAAATAGATTGGGTGCACTTCGTAAGTGGTTGTGAAACATGACTTCATTGTTTACGTTATCCAGTGTAAGGCCAGCATCTGGTAGTCTCGTCTTATCCGCGCGTGTCTGCGGTGGCTGTAACCTGTCAGCTCGTCATGTAACGATCATGGCTACTGTGTATTTATAGTTTGCTAACGTAGATGAGAGTGGAGCATGACATTGACGCTCATCATAACATTGAAGCCTACTACGGAGAACAGACTCCTCCGATTTCGTCAGGGCCGGCCGGGCGGAGAGGGAAGGGATAACGGACGTCCTCGTTTGTTTTCAGGGATGATGGTAGCCGTTTTCACGATGGATTGTTGGGCCGCATTGCTGAATTTTTTTTAATACAACCTCAGATTTGTTTGGTGCATTAGCTCCGGGATACATTTTTTAAAGGGACTTGTTTGCTAGAAAAGTTTTCTATGGAAACACTTCTAGCATAACATTGCGTTTAAAATGCATCCTGATGCTTATATTTGACCCACATTTATGAAATCATCCTCAAAACTTCAGTAATGTTATTCTCAGTAGCGCAAAAATCCATCTTGAAAACGGCTAGCGTTAATATTTTAGAGCGAGGGTGCAGCCGTTTTACATTCCCCGGCCACCTTACCCCATGGTATCCCCTGAATCATAACAACCGTAAGATATGTTGATAGATAAGCAGCTACTTGGTTTAAGTCAACGTCAGCTCAACGTACGAATTGGTAGAAGGATATCATATAATGTTCTGCATACAGCTTGCCAGCGTCTGTTTTCAGCTAAGTTTCAGTTTATGTTCTGGGACATTCTCGCACGGGGGATAATCGTGGATGGATCAGCCCTAGGGCGTGGGGAAAATATATGTCCTCATAGATTGTCACAGAGGCCCCCATCTCCAAGAAGTTGTCCCATGCATTATGTGCGTTATATAGCATAATAACTGCGGCGGCCTATCATCCCTAAATCATCATCGGTCCAATAATAAGTCACATACCCTAAATCATCATCGTTCCCTCGCTCTGCTAAAACTATTCAAAGGAACATAAATTATGTGAACCTAGCCACAACTCCTGTACGACGAAATTTTTAAGAGACTATCCCGGCACTACATGTATGAGGTCCCGTAGTACTAGATAGGATACACTTGGAACTTTTCCCCTCCCCCCCCCCCCCTAGTTAAATCTGGTGGCGCCGATCCTCGGCGGATGAATATTACATGCGAATCAAGCACATATCGTACAGAAGTATGCTTCAGGTGGACTCTGTAATTACAGCACATTAGTATACAACCGCGTTAGGGACTATAGGCAGTGGAATCACACGGAAAAAATAGTGCTTTACGTAAACACGCTCGCGTTCTGCAAATTATGCCTTCCTGAATTTCGTTATTTCCCAATAATAGGTATGCACCTAAGTCAATAGAGAAAAATATTAAAATTTGAAAACTTCTATTTTGAGGATATCAGTCCCATAACATCTTGGTAATGTTACAATAGGATGTTATTGATGCTACAAGTCCAGCTTTGGTACCGCTCAGAAGTCGTTTGCTTTCATTCGGGGTCACCCTGACTTGTATGCCAATGAAACCAACACCAGTGTATTTGTCTTGTCAAGACACTTCCCAATATGCAGCACGACCCACTCATGATGTCACAACGGGACCTTGACCAAAGTCCAAATGGTAAAGTTGACCTAACAAGATCAAATGGTGTACCGTTCGAAGAGCCTTGACGAAACAAATACGATAGCGTATTTTTTTTTCTTTATACGTATCAGATAAAAAGTTAGCGAAACACAGTTGTACCAAAAATCAACATTTTTACTTATATGGCCTCTGAACCCCGAACTATGGATCTGAAATGATTTCGAGGGCGTGTTGTGACTGAGTGGTATCGATCGCAAATTTAAATGGCTATCGATTGTATTTTTTTTTTTTTTTGCTTTTGCTAGCAGAGTTCCGAAATTATTTGGGATTGCTTAGAGCCAATTCTAAAACTTGAAAGTTTTGATCTTTTTTACCTCTGGTCACCTAAGTTTTGACGTAAGAAAATTTTCAAAAATAAATTTTAAGAAATGACGAGCTTTTCAATGATGCTCTTGCTTTGCTCAACGTTGCATAGAGCCGAGTTAGACGGCAGTGTTCCCCCTCCCCTCCCCCTCCCCTGTCGGTGATGGAAAAACCAGAGGCGCCGGCTAAAGGCGGCTGCACACTATGGCCATTCGGCGCTCGGAATGGGTGATGCCTCTGCGATTTTCCGCGCATCATCAACAACTTTCCATTGAAAGTTACTGTTGACCCGCGGAAAAACGGAGTCACTTCGCCGACCCTGCGCGCCGAGTGGCCCTATTGTACGGCCGTCGTCAGCCAGTCTGCCAGGTCAGTGCAGACTGAGGTGCCCCCGACGGCCCGGGGCCGGCGGCCTCTACCGTGAACGACCGAGCATGCTGTGATGAATCATCTGCGTCACTTCCTCCCGACCCGGCACATATATCAGCGGGTGTGCGGCACTGTGGCCGGCAGACGGCGGGCGTCGCCAGCGGACAAAACAACGGCGGACGGGACACTGGTGAAGTGGGCAGTGGACGGTAAACCAGCGGACAGAGGACCATCGGACAGAGGACCAGCGGAGGACAAAGGACCAGCAGACCGGACACCAGCGGACAGAGGACCAGCGGACAGAGGAGCAGTGGACAGAGGACCTGCGGACCGTACACCAGCGGACAGAGGACCAGCGGACAGAGGACCGGCGGACAGAGGACCAGCGGACAGAGGACCTGCGGACAGAGGACCAGCGGTCAGAGGACCAGCGGACAGAGGACCGGTGGACAGAGGACCACAGGAGGGAGGTCTCAGGATGATGTCCACGGCGAGGTTGACGGTGTTGGTGTGTCTCGCCGTCGCAGTGCACGCTCAGCGTAAGTGGTAATCACGGAAGCCGTACTTTCTTCTTCTAATTTATCCTGTGTGGTCCATGCATAAGCAGTACTTTCTTCTGCTAATTTATAATGTGTGGTCAATGCATAAGCCGTACTTTGTTCTTCTTATTTAGCATGTGTGGTCCATGCATAAGCCGTACGTACTTTCTTCTTCTTATTTAGCATGTATGGTCCATCCATAAGCCGTGCTTTCTTCTTCTTATTTAGCATGTGTGGTCCATGCATAAGCCGTACTTTCTCCTTCTAATTTAGCATGAGTGGTCCATGCATAAGCCGTACTTACTTCTTCCAATTTAGCATGTGTGGTCCATGCAAAAGCCGTACTTTCTTCTTCTAATTTATAATGTGTGGTCAATGCATAAGCCGTACTTTCTTCTTCTTATTTAGCATGTGTGGTCCATGCAAAGGCCGTGCTTTCTTCTTCTAATTTAGCATGAGTGGTCCATGCATAAGCCGTACTTTCTTCTTCTAATTTAGCATGTGTGGTCCATGCATAAGCCGTACTTTCTTCTTCAAATTTAGCATATGTGGTCCATGCATAAGCCGTACTTTCTTCTTCTTATTTAGCATGTGTGGTCCATGCATAAGCCGTACTTTCTTCTGCTAATTTAGCATGTGTGGTCCATGCATAGGTGAAAATGCTGCTGGCTATATTCGACCCATTTGTTTGTTTTAAATAGTTACGTGAGTTATTTTCGGACTTAGCTGAGGTAAATATAAAGCAAGACTAAATATAGTTTCAAGCCATGATTTCAAACCAGTGACCAAGGCTCACCAGTAATCAATGTAACCGAGACATTTGGTTTTAGCTTAGGTATTTTTCTCAGCAAAGCCCGGAAATAAATAGATGTATAACTTAAAGCACAAATAGTTTTGACAGAAAATGAAAACTATTCGTTAAAATGCGTAATTTGAATGTAGATCTTGCTGTGATACAGATGTTATGACAAATTACCGATGCAGAACGCAGATGCGGTGTAAACTTAAACAAATTACAACCCACTAGTATAGTCTATTTATTTTCAAAAGACACATGGTCCGATGTGCCCTCTGCAAAGAGCCTCCGATAGCTCCAATGTTAAATTAATGAATCGAACTTTGCATTCAACTTTGTGATGGGGACATTAACATTTAGCACGCGATAGTTTTGAAAATACACTTGGAAGTTGGAACCGTGTGTCTTTTGAAAATAAATTGACGATAGTTCCCCTGAAGTCAATATATCGGAGACTACAGGAACCACTGACCAAAAAAAAAATGGTGACATCTCAAGGCTAGGGCGCAAAAATAAGCATGGGGTCAGTCAGAGCTGCACAAACCTGCCTACTTGCCTCCAATGTAGGCGACAGAAAAGCGGGTTGGAAACCTCTCCTCGTAAGAC
>JARBER010155466.1:0-26324 GCA_030265075.1 Balanus glandula
GTAGTCGAGCTGGTTGGTCAGCCACGACATCAGATCGTCGTCCGAGCTGGTCGGCATCATGTTGTCCGCGCTGACGAGGCTGCCGATAGATGGCGGGTCAGTCGGCGGAGTCAGCTGTCCGGTGGTGGTGAGCTAAACTATGAAGGTACTTTTCTACCCCACGGTAAAATAGTTGTTATCGGTGTCTCCGCGCCAAACGTACAACATAAGCTACCTCAGAGCTTTCATATCTGTTGTATTTGAATGACATTGAGTGTTAAATGTGTTGTTACAAATTACAATACCTACATACATACTTTTGGCATACAATCATGGGGGTAACTTTAATGTAAATCGGGGTTGTAGCTACAACCCTAAGAATTTGGGTATTCAAAATTTCGTCTATGGCGTGATGTAGTGCAAATGGGGTTATTCACAACAAAGTGCAACCCCAATTATTTTCAGAAGTTACACCACTGCATACAATCACAATGACCACATGGGCATTGGGCATGATTCACCAAAACCAAATGCAGCATATCCCATTATGTAAAATTAACATGTTCTAGGCACGGGGATGTATAAAAACTATGTGTTTATTAAACTTAGCCATATAATTGTTGCTGCAAGACAATGTCTCACCTCACCTTTTCTAAAAACAACTTCCTATCAGCTGCTGACGTCTATCATTACATCACCAATCTGCGAAGGAAAAAAACACGATCAGCTTCAAAAAAATATCCTCCACATAACATAAAGAAATTCTTCATAAGCAGCCACACAACTTAGTAATGTCAACATCGCATCTGCAAAACAGTACCGTCAGCAAAAATAAAAGCATGAAGTGCGAACACATGCCCAACTGCTTACTGGTTGTGCTGCCATCTATATTCTGTTGCTCTGCTGCAGCTTGGTGTATATTACTTGCCACAAGATGGCAGCACCACAGGGACGTAGGGGCAGCATATAACTAAAATGGCGGTATTCTAATGACGTCATAAGCCACATCTTGCATGCGTTTTAGTACACCATAATTACAAGCAATTGATCTATTATATTTACAAAATAAAACAACATTATAGCATTAATTTTCTTAAACATACATTTGGAAAATGCATGTAACTTTATATGACGTCAAACATATTTCGCTAAACACGTTCCCGCCAAAGAGCAAGCGGAGAGTGTCAACAAATATGTCAGCGCCCATTGAAAGCGGTGAAAGTAGCGATGAGTTAGATCCAGAATCGGAGGATTTTGATTCTCTGCAGGCTCTTTATTCCAAAAAAGCAGTTATACCGTGCCCCAATGTCCGTGTGTATGATAATGTTGAACAATATGAAAGTGTCATCAAGTCAGCTCGGGAAGGCACCTTGCGACAGCGTCTTCAAAAGGTAAGGCTCATAAACCTTTTGTGATATTGTAGATACCTAATTGATATAAATACTTCAATGTAACTGAATATTTGTATATTGATCTCTTCCGGTATATCAGGGTGCATTAGAGCTAGGACAGATTACATGCTGGCACTTGGCAGATTTAATGTTGCAGCCGCAGCCATGAAACTAAAGCATTTTAGTTCCTTCAAGTGTCAATGTTGTGCATTAAATTGTGATAGTTTAACTCCCCTGAATGTTCATAGCCTGTTGGTAGTATTTTTACTATTGAAACAAATGGTGTCCGTTCAGGAACGGAGTCCTGGGGCTATGTGAAAAAGTGTGGCCATATTTTGGTCATGTGACTTGCTGTGAAGTTTATTTCAGTCCCCTCTTTTCAAAGGACACCTGGGGTGATAGAACGTCTGTGTTTATTCAGGTTATACTGTACTAAATGTACATCATAATAAAACCATGTGACCATGAAACAAGGAATCCAAGATGTAGGCCCATTTGCCCCCAAGGTTTCTGTCCCAAACGGCCACCAAACAAACCATCAAGAGACAGTGGTAGATAGTGCTCAAAACATTGCCACATGTCAGTATAGTTTTTTTTGCTGACTACTTAGGTGACCATAATCTCTGCCAGGTTCAATATGGAGTGTGCATTTTCATCATTGACTGCCTCAAGTGCAATAACTCAATTTGTCCTCTCATATATTATATGGTAAAATGCAACACCAGACAGTTATATCATCAGACTTAACTTGTCAGAATGTAAACAATGCATCAGTATCGTCTACATTATGATTGCGTGGAAAGTCTGAGACTTTGATATGGCTAGAGATTGAATATGTACTCTACCTACAACATGTACATATTTACTTGTGGCACTGATAAGCATAAATATATTGCATAGATCACCCACCTCCCCAGTTCATTGACATTCATTGTCTTGAGGTTACCTTACCTAACTAATACACATAATTTGTAGGCTTATTCTGCCTGTAGGACCAGATCTTTACAATTTGGGAGCTCTGGCAATGATTCAGTCATCAAAGACAGGTACAAATAGGATGTCCTTTAAATGTAAGTCTAGCCAAAATATTTGAAAGTTGACAGGTTTGGGGTGGATATGACCCTAGATGGGAGGCTGTTCCAGCTTATTACATCTCTGACGGGGAAGAAGTGGCATCTTGGTAGTGATGCAATCAAATGATGCTCTCTTGCAATATTCAACTTGAATTCAGGTTTCCATTCCCTCAACAATAAAATATGCTGCCAGCTTATTCACTCTGCTTCTCATAGAAAGCTCTTGTGGCCTAACCGGTAGTGGGAGCCCGGTTCGAGTCGCTTCGGCGCTCGCTATTTGCTCCAGACTGGAATGGCCTGCGGTCCGTGGCAGCGGCCACACTAAAGGCCAGTTGACGTCTGTGAGTGGGGCCGACCGTGTCCGGCTGTGTGGGCACACTAAACTTGGGGTCAGGACCTGCACAACAAGCTCTGCTTAGCGCGGGCTCTGACTTCGTCAATCCGTCCATTCAAAACGTTCGGACTAAGTTTATATAAAAAAAAGAAAAGAAAAAAGACTACTTTAAACTGGGGAGTCACATTACCAGGTTTTGCCCAATAAACAAGAAGATGGTCATGGCGCTTTCCTTTCATTCCTTACTGGTTCCATACTTAAGAGCCAGGTGCAGGAGATTCCTATATGCATACCATGGATGAGAGATACCTGGATCGGCCACTCTCCCCCCGTGACCGAACCAACGGCAGAATGTAAAACTGCTGCGGTTGGGCCGTCGTGGTCACCGCCATTGTCATAATAAATTTGGCTTTATCTTCTTATCTCGAGGAAAAGAAGTGGTAAGAGAAACGCAAATAGTTACTTAGGTGTTGTTTTTCCCGCTGAAACTGTTTGTCTCATAGGAAAATCCCATGTTTTTATCATGTGGAAACGGCATAGCCCATTTAACCACTTTGCACTTGGAATATAAAAAATGGCAAATATAAACGTTGTTTGTAGCCAATGCTTGTATCTACACGGTCCAGACAACAGATTTGAAATATCTCTCATAAACTACGAGCTAGTCTCGTCCGAAAATCGCCTGTTTAACATAGAGACTCTATGGACTAGTAAGCTTATACCGTCTGCCGAAGTTGCGCGTTTCCTCCACCAGGTGTTTGCGCGGTCGCAAACATGAAAGGCGCCGACGGAGGGTTGCCGATCCAGGTATCTCTCACCCATAATGCTTACCATCCTTGTAAATAGTTTATTATACAATAGGAATTTAATTATTTATACCATCAATGTTTTTATATATGCTTCAAATAGGATCTGATAGCATCCAGCCATCAACTTTGTCTGCATCTCAATGTCGTGGACTTGGTTTTGAATTTGCTATCATATTTCATGCTTTAGAAAAAAACATTTAATTGCCATTGGTAATAGATTGTCATCATAAGACTATGCCATGGGATTTCACATAAAAGTATTGTACCCCAAATTAAAATAATTTCTTTATACCAGGAATGCTAGCACAACATTTTGAATGGAAATAGTCTAGTAGTTCTTTGCTCCCATATGGTTCTTGTTAAATCCTGCTAATCTTGGTATGTGACGTGTGTGTGTGTGTGTGGGAGGGGGCGGAGAGGGATCCCAGCTTTCCCAGTGAAAACGGCTATGGAGTGTACCCATACAACATATCCATCCTGGGGCTGACAGAGGTCTTTCTCGTGTTCAGGCTGGTCGGGGGAAGAGAGCTGCTGCAGCGCAGGAGGCCTCGGCCGGACGGAGGGAGCCTGGCGTGTCCGCGCCGGCGGGCAGAGGGGCTGGTCCGTCGTCAGGGGTCGCCGGACCCTCGCCAGGGGCCGCAGCGATGAGTGCCGGCCGCGGCGACCCTGCGATGGCCGCCGGGCCGTCCGGCGAGGGAGGCGGAGCTCGGTTCATCATCCCCGGACGACGCTTCACCGAGGGACAGGGTAACGACTGAGAACAGGGTGGGGCCAGAGAGGCGTGATAACAATGACTGGGGAGAGTGGTGTCCGTGAGACAGTAACATTGAAAGCGATTGGCCCGTTTAAAGCTTGCTTCGTCTGCCTTATTGTCCGAGAAGGGTCCCCAGTTTGCCTTATGTAGACTGCACTTGCCACTTGGGGATAGAGGTAAGGAGACAGTCCAGCGGGAAACATGCCAACACAGAGCGATACATGCAAACCTTTGTTTTTGTTCACGGCCATTGGTTAGTCAATGACTGCCTGGAGTTGGGGTTCTTGGCGAAAATGGTAAAAATTGTCATTATTGAGTCCGTTTTTGTCTATCTGAAGCAGCTCAGGCACTGGGACAGATGACTACCTTTCTCCAACCACCGACTAGGCATGGTGTTCGCCCGCTCTCGGGACCGCTCTCCGTCTCGGTGCGAGACTGCGGTGTTAACCACAGTGCAAAACTGAGTAACGCCCGCCGCGCCGTGTTTGGGTGTATGCCGCACCAACCATGTCTACCCCGTCTGGCCGCCGATTGAATCTGCCCGGTATTCGCCCCTTCATGCTGGATGCGCCATGGTCGCGCGCGGTACGGCGCGGGGCCAGTCGGGCACGCGAATCTCCACCTGCCGGATGTTTAGAAATCCCGTGCACGGATGGGGTCAGCTAAATTCACCGCCCACGTCTCTCCTGCTTGGCGCTGTGACGCTATCCGAGTTGCGTCAGTCGAGACGTGCTTGGCGGACGATTTGTGCTTAGTTTATGCAGCGTCGTGGTGTCTCAATTAATGGATCTGATACCGGGTAGCCCGGCGCGCTTGGGCCAGAAGACGGTCGTGCGGCAGTGAAGCGCACAGCGCCGTGGCCAGAAATGTCACGGGTCGTTAGGCTCTCGCTAAGGTGGTTAAGCTTAGCGGACGCTGGTTAGACGTAAGCTGAAATGTGTCGAGTTTAATCCCTCGTTATTGCTGTGTGTTGTTGGCTGTCGTGTGTTGGTTCCGTCGTGGTGGTCGACAGACAGGTAACCGGGGCGTGGCGGCCTCCTCCCCAGCGCCGGTGACCGTCCAGAGGAAGACGCAGCGCTCCGTGCTGACCAGGATGGCCGCCACCGAGCGCGGCCCGAGCGGACGTCTCAAGTGGTGCATGGACCGCAGGGTCAAGGTCAAGGTGAGGATCAATACTTTGAAGCACGGTAGGCGCTGCACGGTACGGCGCCCAGCTCCTCCATGCAGGGGGAGTTATTACTTGAATGTCGAATATAGAAACACTCGGTACCAAGCAGTATAGGATAGATGTAATATCCGGCCTGGGCAAACGTCCTTGTGTTCGTGTGATGGCTACTTACGATGCCTTCGACATGGGAGAACGTCCTCTGTACTGGCACGGTCCCGTCCTTACGACTCGGAGTCTTATGGAGGGTGAGTGTGACGGCTGCCGACACTAGTCTTCACTGACAGCCGATGTGGCTCAGTTCAGACGTGTCAATCAAAGGTGCAGTGATTGACGCATGCAGGCGGACAGAAATACCAGCCAGCTAACTTTTTTTCTGTGCTGCAACGCAATATCTTATTTTCGACAGCAAAGTATGACTTCAATAATTCTAAGAACAATGCTCATTGCATCATGTCTGATGTCAAGCCTTTATTGTCGTCATTCGTCCCAATACAATTTTATATTATCACCCGACGTACTGTAACCTGCGGTTGAGGCTGGGCAACCTTTACATGTATGCTGCTGTTTTTTAATGACACAAATTCAGATCCTCCCGGTAAGCTACATCCAATTTAATGTGGATTGTTCCTCCGTGGGCGCCGCCCCCACTACTGAGCGTGGAGTCGGTTCCGGGTTCGGACTGTCGCGTCGCATCGATTGCCCGACGTGAAACCGACGACGGCCGACGGCGTAGTTCCCTCGGAGTTTCACAGATGGCGCGCGCTACCAAAACAAACGCTCAACAGGTGCGACTGGACTGAGCGTTGACCCGAGCCGCGGCCAGGGCTGAACAGTGAACATAGAGCTGACCAGCCGTGACGAAAACCCAGGCAAACCACAGGTCGGGGGAGTCCTGAGCTCGAACCTAGCGGGGTCACGAGATGACGTTCCGTTGCGCTTGACTGCGGTCGCGTCGGCTTCTCCCCGCTCCTCTCAGCTGTTGAAGCACCGCAAGCTGCTGGGACGAAGCGACGCGACACGGCACCGCTCCGCACGGCATGTCCTACATGCTGTGATCACGCCCCCACGGAATGTTTTGATCTCTGCGACGCGCGGCGGAATGTCGACTGCCGTTACGGACCGACCCGAGACGGACCGCCATGGCTGCTGCTGCCGCTGCTCGGTTGTCATGGCAACGCGAGGTAATCTGAGCCGCCCGGCAGGCCGAGCTGCTGCTGCGGCAGCACTGCCTGGCCTGCAGACTGGGTTCGAAGCAGACGCGGCGGCAGTGCTGGCTGCCCTAGTCATCACAATCACCTGCAGGGGTGCGGCGGAGCGAAGCCCAGCCAGCCGGGCTCGGCTCGGCTCGGCTCGGCACGCCGCGCGCCGGCGTCGGCGGCTAGACTGCTGGTGATGCGGTGACAGGTGAAATGCGACCCCGCCACCGCCGGCAGAGACGCCGCCTATGCACTGATGAGACCGGCTGCTGACTCTCATCCCCCCCCCCTCCCCGTCCGCAGGTATATATCAGGAACTATGGGCGCCTCCGGGGCGTCTGCATTGGATACATCGTGGCCTTCGATAAACACTGGAATCTCTGTTTGGAAGACGTCGATGAGATTTACCAGAAGAAGGTGCGACGGAAAAGCGTCTTTCTTGGTAGGTTGGGGAGAAAGTTTTCTTGGGTAGGGTTGTGGTGCTGGTGTCTGGGGTGTATTCGATTCATAAATGCGTGTGATTGTTATGCATCTTAAATCAGTGTTGTCTGTTATTTGCTGCAGTGTTGGGCTACTACATGGCTATGTTTGCTACAACAATGGCTATGTTTGCGCTGTGTACTAGTAACTGTTTGGTCTTGATAGGCATGGTAGCACAACTACTGCCGCAGTTTAACTGTTCGATATTCTGAGATCATGTGTCCAACTGGACAACTTTGTCGTCGAGCCGTCGAGCCCGTGGCTGGCTCTCACCCCCACCTATCATAGCTCAGCTCCGATGTGACGGCACCACTGACAGTGACGTCACTTAGGGGCACGTGCCTTGGCTGTGGAGCGGAGGTGGCGGTGGCGGCCGGCGCTGGCTCGAGCGGGCGGGGGTCGGGTCCTTGATCGGCCGCTGTGTCCTCGGCGCGCTGAGGTTCTCGGGACGGCGGGGGGGGGGGGGGACAGGTGCCGCCTGGGTGAGCCCAGAGGTCGGCCGGCCCCAGCCGCCGTGTCAAGTACGCGTGATAGGTGTCTCGGGTAGAAGGATTGGGGAGTGTTTCGGGGAGCGGCGGTGTAGGGGATGTCCAAGATGGAACGTGACGGAATTTTCGCATCGCCAACGGTCTGTCCGGTCACGCGCGTCTAGTTTTTCCATTAAAAGTGGCCTTGAACGAGTTACAATCCGTCAGGCCGACCTTCGAAAAAGCCAGGACCAGACCTCACACAGCTCTAAGCGTCCCAACTCGACGTCATCTTCTCTTCACCTCTAGATGTCAGTCACTGCGCTCGTCAGTCACTGCGCTCGTCAGTCACTACTCTCGTCAGTCACTGTGCTCGTCAGTCAGCCAGCTGAGCTGATTCCAGCGCGCTGTCGGTCGGCTGAGCCGGCGGGCGGCGCGGCGGCCGGGCCGGTGCCGTGTTCACTGTTCACCCCGGTCTCCGGGCGGCGGCGACGCTCAGTAAAATACCGCCTGACCTTGACCGACTTGCAGCGGCCGCTTTTGGGTCAGTGTTAAGGCTGGCGCAGCGAGCGGCGGGTAGCGTGGCGCTGGGGACTGTGTAGACTCGGGGGACTGCTGCGATCGTCTGGTGACGGCGGCGACGGGCAGCAGCGGGCAGCAGCGGGCAACAGCGGGCAACAGCGTAGCAGCAGCGGGCAGCAGCGGGCAGTAGCGGGCAGTAGCGGGCAGTAGCGGGCAGCGGCGGGCAGCAGCGGGTAGCAGCGAGCAGCAGTGGGCAGCAGTGGGCAGCAGTAGGCAGCAGCGGGGCCGTAACGGGCAGCAGCGGGCAGTCTCGGGCAGTATCGGGCAGTATCGGGCAGCAGCGGGCAGCAGCGGGCAGCAGCGGGCGTCAGGCGTCACCCACCGAGCTGCTGCCTTCTGCCGCCCGCTGCAGTCCCCTGTTGCCCGCTGCTGACGTGTGGCCGCCGAGAGGGGTCGGGGGGTCCGTTCGGGCGCACTGCGGGGCCGTCGTCTGCCGCCCGCTGTGGACGAGACACCGAAGACCGGCCGAGCGGCGGCTCGACGACCTGACTGACTGACAGTCTGACTGTCTGACTCTCTGACTCTCTGACTCTCTGACTGTCTGACTGTCTGGCTGTCTGACTGTCTGACTCTCTGACTGACTACCGGTCTGACTGGCTGACGGTCTGACTGTCTGACACTGACGGACTCACACTTTCACTACTGAGTGGCCACACAGTCTGGTTGCGGTGCGCGTCTGCAGTGGCGCCAGGCATCGCTGCGACGCCGGCGCTGCTCGCTTCCCGGAATGGGTGACTCGGCCCGGAATCCGGACTAGATTAGGTCCGGGGTCACGTGGTGGTCGGTGCGGAAAAACCGCGGTAATGCCGCCTGTCGTGTCACAACAGCAACGGTCCGGCGCTGTGTCGCCAACGGCCGAGTTTTTGTTTTGTCGTCACGTTCTGGCCGTGAAGCGTCAAATGTTGGCGACATGGCAGTCGCGCGTACATTGATAACTTGCCGTTTCGTTGATGCGACCGGATAAAATCGTACGTTTGTTGTGTCGCAGTGTTGGCGATGTGGTCGGGCTCGGTTTTTCACGGTAGCTTGTTGGGCTACAGGAGCAGCGTGATCGCTATAGCGAGAACTACACGAAATTGCAGACTGTGCAAGACGTCCATATGCCGCTAGTGGCCCTTGTCACGTGTGCTACCATGTGATGAACTGGAATGGGGGAGGAAAACGAGCCAATACAAGTTATGTCGGCGAAGAGAAGCAACCATGACCTGAATAGAGACTGGATGACCAAACATGGTATAGTCGACTTGTGTCGACAGTTGGTGAGATTGCTATAATCGAATGCTCCAGAAAGCAGAATGGCCACCAGGTCTGTCGTCTCATGGTTCGGTGCGCGCAGCGCCAGCTCATGATTGTTTCTTGCCACTATCTGACAACCCATTTGTCTCGGACAGATCCATTTACAACGTGCTCTGCCCGACAATCCAGTTCTAGGATGCATGCAATCATTTGTGGGAGTATAATCCGTTTTGGTACTCGTAATTTGAATCGCGGATCGCAGTTGAGAGATGAACCACGAGCATAGGTAAAAGTAAAAGTAAGCTGTTCGAGGCATAGGTAAAGCAAAGACTGTACGCGCTGCCGTTAGGAGATTTCGAAAAATGAGACTGATTGATTTTGACTTGCGATTTTACCAAAGACGTGATGTTATGCCACCGCGAGTTGGACATCCATAATCACAGATTAGTGTCGTCTTCCAGCTAGCAACACGCACACCAGCAGATTGTGCCGCCGTGAGTTGAGGCATCCATCATAACAGATCATTGTCGTCTGCCAGCTAGCAACATGCCCATCACAGCAGAGCACTGCCGTGCTGAAGCCAGCCTGGCCACCTCTGCTTCCTATCACCCACCCGCTGTGTCGCGGTGTACTGTATATTCCATCCTCCCGTGGCCATCCATCCAACCAGAGAACCAGCCAGCCAGCCAGCCAGCCAGCCAGCCAGCCAGCCAGCCAGCCAGCCAGCTGCCCGAGCCGTCCGGACGCCGTCTCGGTCGGCGAGCTGTGTTTATGTGCGGCTGCAGGTCTGACACGCCTGCGGACACTGACCCCGGCGGCGTGTGTGTGTGTGCGTGTGTGCGTGGGCCGCCGCCAGCCGCTCGCCGCGCGCGGTGTGCTTATCTGCGGCGCTGCGGCTGCCAGATGGTGGGTGGTGGTGGGTGGCGGCGGGGCGGGGCGGGGCGGGTGATGAGGGATGGCGCGGAGCCGGTGGTGTGAATGGGTAGGAGCGGTGACTGACCGGGGCGGTGGTGGGAAGGCGGCACCGACAGCGCGAGAAGACTAGCGAGTGCTGAGATGTGGGAAGATAAGAAATGAGGGATTCGGACAGGAGAGGTGCACTGAGGTTGTCGCGGACCACGCCACAGCCGCGCCACAGCCACGACACAGCTCCATGCCACAGGCACGTCACATCCGCGCCATAGCCACGCCATAGCTAAGCCACAGCCAAGCCACAGCCACGCCACGGCCACGCCACAGCGGTGTGTCATTGGCCGGCGATAAGCGAGGAGGCAGAGAAGCGTCACTGGTTCACAGAGTCAGCGCAGCAGATGACCGCCGAGCCGGCGGGTTAGAGATACAGCTGGTAACTTATGGCTGGCAAGACGGGAACGGCGACTAATGTCGGCAGCGGGCGGAGATAGCGTCTGTCACTGACGTCTGGATCGGTTTGTTTCAGGTGACCCGGACCGAGTACCGGCCAGCGAGGAGCGGACGGCGGCAGGGGCATCGGGAGGTCAGTGGCCAGGTCAGCGGGCACGGCCGAGTCAGGCCGCCGACCGCCGGCAGCGGGACGACCGCTCGTGGTCCCCGGACCGCCCGCCGGACCGCCCGCCGGACCGCTCTTCTCACCCGGCGGACCGCCGCCTGGCAGGTCGGTCGAGCAGTGCCGGTCGCTACTCGGGACGAGACGCCGATCGTTCCGCGACTCGTGACTCGGGTCGTGACTCCGGTCGAGACTCGGATCGTACCTCTGGCCGTGCCTTGGATCGTTCCTCGGATCGTACCTCGGATCGTACCTCTGGTCGTGCCTCTGGCCGTGCCTCGGATCGCGCCTCGACTCGACCCCCGCGACAGGCGGCAGCGGAGGACCCCGAGGTGGCGCGGCTGACGGCGCGCATGGCCCTGCTCGAGCCTCCCCGGTCTCGCCGCTCCGAACGCAGGCCCGTGTTCGAGACGGCGCGGCGGCACGTCAACCAGCTGTTTGTGCGCGGCGATAACGTGGTGCTGGTGGCGGTGATGCAGGGAGGCGCTGGGGACGAGGGAGGCAGTGAGGAGGAGGTTCAGGAGGTGCCGGTTCGCGGGGATCAAGACGTGGTGATAGTGGCGGAGGAGAAGGCAGGGGGCGGGAAGGAGGGAGGCAGTGACGATGAGGTTCAGGAGGTACCGGTGGATACTGGCGGAGGAGGTGGGGTGTAGTGAGCGAGACGGGTCTTCATTTGAGGTGGTTGGAAAACTGAATAGTAAAGGCGATGGAAAGATACATGACATTGTTTGAAGATGACGAGAATCGAGATTCGGTTGTTGCAACATTGCCTTGTTTAAGTTAATTAGCTTCATCAGGGATAGACTGTGTCTTCGTTGTGAGTGCGCACTGGAGTATGCTGGAGAAAACCTGACACAGTCATCAGGCCATCACAGGCCGTCAGTCCGCCATCTTCCCAGTGTGAACTAAGCAGAGTAATTTGCCCTCTATCACACCCGTAACAGTCGTTCCGCCTCACCGTCACGCTGATGAGCCGCGCTGCGCCTCCTAAGATGCCTCAGTCCCGCCCCCACCACCTGCCACAGTCACGTCGGTCCATCACCGTCGACCTGGGTGCGGGCTGCAAATACAGCCTGCCGGCCGGCCGGCCGGTGGTCCGGCGAATTGATTCGTGTTTTGATTGGCGAGCGAGCCGAGCGTAGAGGACAGGCAGGGCGCGCAGACAGCGTGGAGCGGCATATAGTGGCGCAACAGCGACAGAGAGTGGCGCAGAAGCGGCGGCGAGCGGTGCAGGATCGGTGCCGCCGACTCATTAGGCTAATCACCGGCGTTAACGAAGCGCTGGGTCGCCGTGCAGGTGCGCGGTTGCTGGAGTGCGAGGACTGGTGTCAGGGCGCGCAGTGACAGACACGTGTGAGGTTACTTTGTGACAGGCGCATTGTGGTGCGGTGTGCCGCGGGGATTCCTTCAAGCGGTCGTTACTGGAAGCAGGAGGAAATCCAGATAATTAATTTTAGTGGGTTTAGGCTGGAAAGTTTGGACTGATCCAGTGGAGCGCCAATCCGACCCAAACCATTAACAACAACAAAACAGTTACGTTGGCATCGCTTGATTTGCTAGTTCAGTGGATGACATTTGACCAAAACCAATACGTTTCAAACCCTCCGAGATTTCGCCCAGGATTTCGGGTAAATAAATGACTCAAACCATTGTTTTATCAACATTAAATTGTTTCCTTAATGACGCAGTTTGTCAGATACTGTCAGTTTTTCCGCTGCACCCGGCAGTGAGCGAGGCTGGCTGGCAACCCGCCGCCGCCGCCGGCCACCGAGTGTGAGATCGATAGTGCGGCCGAGACCAAAGGTTGCCGCGCTCGCGGCCAGATGAAAGGGCAGGCCGCTGCTGACATTTAGTTCGGCACCGGGGGACGCAGCCGCGCACATGCTGCCCACGAATGAAGGTACTTTTAACTAGCGCATAATCCTCACCCTCTTAATTGTTAATCTGGCACATAGTTCTCTTCGAAAACTTTCATAGGGAGAGTGCTGCAGCCTTGAATTTGGCACAGTTATTGCGGATTCCTTGTTTCGCTTTGACCATTCTGCAGGCGTATGTAATTAGGTAGGGTCATGTTTAGTAGCCGTTAGCACGCACAAACGCCCGATAACGCTCGGAACAAGTACATTACAATTTCAAGTGCTGTCTATTGAAGTGCAAGTAAAGCTGGCCTTGACATTTTGGCGGACCTTCGGAAGGATGAGCGAGTCAAACAGGACACCTGAAAAATACCGGCTAAAGCGCTTAAAGCTTAGCGGTTTATTTCGTCTTGACGTCATCACCGCCGTTGTGAGATGCAGCGGGAAATTTGCCGGATCTGACCGTCCCCCGAAGCCTTCACTTCCCTGAGCCTCACCCGCGCCGTTCCCTGCAACCCTCAGCCCCCTCCCTCCCCCAGCCTCTCAACCCCAGCCCCTTCAGCCTCTCGAGCTCGTTCAGCCCCCGCAGTCCCCGCCGGCACCTGTATGGCTGTATCAGCCGGACGGTCTGCGGCTGGGTGGGGTGGCTGGCGGCCGTGCTGCCGCGTGGGGCCTCTCGCTCCCCCCGCCGCCGCCGATTTGGTAACCAGTGGCCATGAACGGCCGGCAGTGACCTACTTCGAGAAGTAGAAGTGGTACCAATGTCAGCCGCCGCGACCATGGCCACCCCGCTCCCCGGCTGGCTGGCGGCAGCGGCGGCGGCAGCGGCGGCGGCGACGGGGCAGCGGTGGGAGAGGCGAGGCTGGGATTACCGCGCCACGCCGGTCCCCGGTTCGAATCCAGGCCGCGCCCGTTCTGTTTCCGTTGTAGGAGACAAACAGCGGAAACTCGGCGCTGCACACGTGTCAAGGTCTGACGAGGTGCCGGGATGACGAACTCGGCAACACAAAGGCGGCCCTGTGGCGGCCCTTTTTGCGAGGGACGGCGTCCTCTTGGTTCGTAGAAGCGGGACTGGCGGTCGGCTGACGGCGGTCCCAGCTGCGGCGGCCGGCGGAGATGGACTGTCAGAGACCGAGCTGCTGCTGAGAGCCGTCACCGACTCAGACCGAGTCAGTCAATCGGACTCAGTCGCCATAAATCAGGCGACGTGGAGGTGCAGGGCAGGGCACACAGTGCTGGCCTCGATATATGGCAGCAGACTGCAGAGAGGTTTACGTAAGGATCTGGTGTAACCGTGTGACAGAAGCGCAGTTTCAGGTCCCGGTGACTTATTTGCCAACGTCGAACTATGTCACGGCTGTTAAGTTAGCCAATGTGTCGTATTTGTTTGTTCTCCATGAACGGGGTTGCCTCCTGTCTGACGAGGGCGTTGAAAGTGATGACGTCATATCGTCCCTCCCGCGTGCTACCGAGCTCAGTCCGCCTTTGCCCGAGATGACGTCAGAGCGGCGACGGCGGTGTCAGGCGCGACCTACAAACGGCTGCTGCGACGGAGCGGGCCGGGCACGAGGTCCGCAGCACAGGGTCCGCTCTCCAACCGTCACGACGTCGCCGGCGTCACCAGTACACCGCTCATCATATCGCTCGTCATCGCTTGTCACCGCTGTTCGCCACTCTTTCATTCGAAAAGAACACCGCCGTCGGGCCGGCCATTCTGGCGTCGTGTGTTGACGCTGTGATGCGGGGTCCACAGTAAACAGCCGGCCGGCCGGCCGTGGGGACCGGCCGTGACCCGGTGGCCCGGTGACTGTGACCTACTGCCTGGAACTCTCTCCGCACACAGCGCGCCTGGCGACAGAGGCTCGGTCGGGAGCGAGCGTGACCGCCACTCGGGGCTGTGCGCCGCTCTCGGCACGAGCGGCCCGACCGCCCGACCGCCGCGGGGCTGCCCGACCGCGACTGGCAGCGGTTCCAGCGGTTATAGTTAGCCACAGGGGGGTTCCTGCGAGCCGGAGCTGCTACCTCTGTGTGGAGTTGCTCGCCGATTACAGAATGGGTCAAGGTGCCGTGGCTAATATTTCGCTAATGATGGTGATTATTGTCCACCTGGCTAGGGATATCTGTGGAATTTCGCAGGAATTTAGCGTGGAGCTCGCATGGAGCTAGCGTGGATTTCGCAGTGTTTTCGCGAGGACTTTGCGTGGATTTCGCGAGCCCGTCGAATAGGATCGTCGCCAGATGGGCGACGGCAAAGGCGTGCGTGATTGGAGCAGGTGAGATGCTCACGTCCCCCTCCCCTCGCCCTTCACTAGCCGGGTTTTCTACCGTAAACCGCTAGCGCAGTTCGCCGCGCGATGAGAGTGAAAGCCGACCGGGCTCGCGGCGCCCCGCACACGACCAGTTCCCGGCGCCCGTGCCAGCGCACCTAACCCGGTGGCCCTGCCCCAAATCCGGACGCGGCCTAATAAAATATGGTTACAATGTCAGGGGTGTCGCTTGGCGGCCAAGGTCGCCGCTAGGAGCCGCTGGAGGCTGTCGATGGACGGTGACTGGTGAACTGAGAGAGAGAGACGACCAGGCCGTGACGATAGGGCCAGCTGTATAAATGCGTTTGTTTAGTGTGGATACACTGGATTTGGATATAGACACACGGTAGAGGAATAGCTAGAGAGTGATGCCAGCAAAACCGAGCGAATTCATTTTTAAGTGCGGTGCAGGAAGGGAACCCCCGCGACAAATAATACAAACTCCATTGTACTCATGTTAATTGCACAGCGCTCCGTAATGTTCGCTCCATGCACGTTTACCAAGCCATCAGAGCATCAGTGGCCTGTGTCCTTGGGGCGGGTGGCGGCGAGCTTGTTGAAACACGGCGTCCCAGCGCATTGCAAATGGCCCGATGCATGACAAAACGCGCAGTTGATCGACCGAGGAGCGCAGATATCGACCGAGCAGCGCGGCGGTCTATACGTCCTGGCTGCCGTGCCGACAGCAGGCAGACGACAGCTCGGCTGGCTGCCATGCCGCCGATCAATGGCAGGTCGAGACATCGCCCCGCGCCGTCCCTGGCTTCTCAGGTGAAAAGGTCGACGTGATTCGTACTTTTGTTAGATTTTGCGGTTTTCAAAAGTTCTCGATGGATGGATGCCCCAGGATTGGTATTTGGTTATGTGTGTTTTTCTTCTCTAAACAAATGGGAAATTGTGTGAAGGATTTGTGTATATTATCTTCACTTCTACCCATTGGCTCTGTCCCTGCCAAGCGTCTCCAGCCTATAGCACCGGTACCCTGGCGGGGCGCCGCTGGGGCCCCCTGCCTGCCACGGACAGGATTTCGGACGATTCCCTCCGCTCGTGGGACACCACCGACGCCCGCTGCCGTGTCCCCGCGAGGCGTGCACTGGCGGGCCGCCGTCAACAGGCGGCATTTTTGGCGCGTCGTTGACATGTTGGGGTGTGGACGGGCTGTTAATGGAGCCGACCATCGTAGGTGACTGGCTGCTGAGGCGGCGGGACAGAGCGTCATAAGTGGGTCACGCTCTATAAGGCCGCAGGAAAATGTAAGCCGTTAAAGAATCTCGTGTCGAAAGGTGTGACTCCTGAGTCAGAGTTTTGGAACGTTTTTATGGTCGCTGTGATAATGTAACTGCGATACTATAATTGCGGTTATATTGACACGACGCTGTTCAAAAATTCGTTAGAAAGTGGATGATGCCTTGCGTTTTGCTCATACTAAAAAATGCAAGGCTGGAAAATAAATAATTTTAACATATGATATTATAACAGTGAAAACTTCTGCGAATCGCGTTATGTCACTACATTAAAATATAACGCTACTACAGCCGAGGTACTTACCTAACTGTCGGGGCAGTCGTTAAACTGTCTTCATTGTATCCGATAGCATGCATTAATAACAGACAATATCGCACTTATGTCCCGTTAGCTATAAGCACCGCTCGTCCTTGCTCGTCGCTCGACTGACCTGCTAAGGACCGACTGCTGCGTTTGGACCGCTCCTGCAATAGAGAGACACACGTGTCAGACACACGTCCGTCCGAGGCGATAGTCGGGCAGTAGTCGCCAAACATTGGACGATACGGTGGCTGCTAATCTTGGGGCTGTCACTGTTATCAAAGAATGTATTTACTTTTGAAAGAAGGGCATCCTGTTGCAGGCCACACAATAATAAATAAGTTTATAAAATTCCATGGGCTCGGGACGGAGCAGGACGAGGCTCAGGAAGGAACGGGGCAGAGAGCATGGACCGTGTTCTTTGTGTGCGGATTGTTCACATATGGAATTTCGTATGTTTCATATGTCCTTGTATCTTAGTCCTAGACAACACGGCAATCGATTTTCTCAGGCTATGGAGCTGCTTTTGACGTCACAATGGCGTATGCACTACAGTGTGACTCAGATTCAGAAGGGTGATGGAGCTCAGTATACGCCATTGTTAAGTCTTACATTGTAAAGTATACGCCATTGTTAACATGCAAAGTGCTCGGCGATCCTCACTCAACACGACGATGGTTTGGTGTCAGGCCCCGCCGACGGCCCCTGTCCGTTTCCCGGGGTAACAAGACGGGGCTCGGGCCGGGACGGGGAGCACGGTCTGGTCCGGCTGCTGGGATCCGTCGGTCTCTCTCCGTCTCCCAACGAGACGGCAGGAGCCGGGAGACGCGCGTCTGAGCGGGGTGGGCAGCACAGAGTCTGGTCTCCGGTGCTTTCCACCCCCAGTCGCCGCCCCGCGCGGGTAACGACGCGGATAGAATCAATGCAGTGTTACCCCGGCCACCGCCGGCCGGCCAGCTAGGGTTTCCCCTGTCACTCGGTCCAGCCCTGCAGGCGGCTCAGCCAGTCACGGCTCGGCCAGTCGGACATCGCGAGGCTTCACGCACATATCCCTCTCCCCTCCCCCTCCCCTCCCCCGCGGCCCGCGTAACCGGGTCAGCGTGCAGCGATTACGTCGTACCTACGCACCTGCACCCCTCACGCACTCATGTGTGCAAGCGCCGCTGATCTGCTGCAGATTACGGTGCCGAATGAGGCAATGGGTACAGCGGTGGAGGACACCGTTTTGTAGGGAAAATACTCGCTCTGTAACCATGGTGGTGGCTACGAAGCGTGGACTTGTGGACATGCTTCGTACCCACAGCAGCATCTCCGTAACGGCTAGGTCGACGGATATCTATTCTAGGCACGGATAATTACAATAATCCGTGGTGTCGGCATCATAGTCTTTGTCACGTAGCTAAAATGGTGTTATTTAAGCCTTCGATAAAGACGAATGATTGTTGAGAATCGCGCAGCATTATCTGGGCAGTTGCGGCGCCCCGAGGGACTGAGACACAAATCACCAACGGGATCAGTCTGTCCATCGGCCTCCTGCGTTTAGTTTCGTAATGGCGAGCAGGAATCCTGCTCGGTGCAGACGCTGACGAAAAAAGTCGTCTGCATGGGTTTCGTCATTGTTATGGCTTAAAATAATGCGTGCAAGGAACCTGGCGCTGAGCAGTATCGGATATACTTTAGGACAATACAAGGCAATCCCCCCTCCCCTCCTCAAACGAAAAGTCGGTTGGCAAACGTGCGTTTTTGCCCCAAAAAACATTCCGGGAGGTTGTAAGTTTTGTTCCCGAGAAGTAGACTTATACCCCCCCCCCCCCCCCAGCCTCAACAACTTTTCGTTACGGCGGGCCGCCTTCTCCCGTCGCTCAACCAGTTGCTTTTCTTGAACGTTTTTCCCTCCGCTCAACGATTCCGACGCAACGACTCAACTCCACTCAACGGCTCAACTCCGCTCAACGACTCAACTCCGCTTAACGACTCAATGACTCTTCGCCGACGAAACGCAGACATCCCACCACGCCCACCACACCAGTCCAAACTCGAAGCCTGGATTCGCCACTGGCGACGACGTATGTTGTTTTAATGCTACGTGGGACATTAAAATTGCCCTATAAATCATCTGGATTGAAAACTAGCTCTGCAATGTTCTTGCAATTCTTTAACTTAGGCACTATTTGTGTGACATTGTGGCATTGTGAGATTCGGCATAAATACATAATTGATAAGAAGACACACATCTGCATAACTCCTTATTTCGCTCTGGGTAGCACGTCAGTAACTCTATTAAACTCAAATATTTGAATAGCGTAGCCAAATAGCGGCAGCGTAACCAAAATAAATTATTAAAATGCATAATGCATTACTGAGTCTTCAGCTGACATAAATTAATAATAATGAACCCGAAGTTCGGTGTAAGCTATTTATTTTAACTACAGACAAACCAGACATTCTTCATCTTTATTCTTAATGCAAATTTAATGTCAAAGGCCGTGGGCCGACCTTTGCCTGCGGTCTTTCGTGAGACTTGGGTGTGGCAAACAGAACAACACAAATGTTTGCTTTTCAGTGCGATAGCGTAAACGTCTCATCTGTCGGAGCGGAGCGGAGAGTTATCTTCTAAAAGCGTGGAACAGATAGATGTTGGTATTAGCATGGAACAAATACCAACAGATATGGCGATGGTTCCACATTCCTTGTTAGCAGAATAAAATGCATTATCGTGGGATACTGGATCAAAGTTGACTATACCGGGTGGGCCGAAAAAAACGTCCCGAACTTGTAGTGTACCTATATTGGAAGCGTTTAGATGAAGACAGCAATTTTAAATTTTGCACCACTGTTTAGTGTTTATCAGTCTTATGTTAATGTCTCTGATAATTTTCATGGAAATTCATTAATTTGTCCTTATTTTGTGAGTTCTCAAACAAAATATGGCCAAAACAGTTCAAGTTGTTTTCCCACCGCGGCGCAGTTTCATTCGAACACGTGAGCAAACGCTCCTCCCTCAGCGCGGACCACAGCGTTCAGTCTTCACTTTTACTGCAGGATAATTCGTCTGATGGTGTTCACTGTTCAGACTAATTATTTCCATGCAGTCGCTATAGCAGCCCTCAATTCACCCAGAGAGTCTAAATTCATATGGCGGGACTCGTCCACCGCCTCTGCCAAGAACTCCAGGCACCAGAGGGCAAATGTCCGGTGAGTTTAGTGGTCCCTCGTCTTTGCTGATGAATGCCCATCGGTCCGCGAAGAACCCCTGTTCCAAATTCCTATGGGAAGGAGCTCCATCGTGCTGCACGATGAAACCATCCGGAAAACATATCCTCATAGTCAGGAAGCAGCTGGTCCCTCAACAGTTCGATGGAGTCAGGTGACGAACTCAGGAGACGAATTACGAGTCCCGCTGTAAGAAGTTCGACTTTCTTGAGGAGTGGTCTGTGGACACTGGACAGTCGCCGATAGGGACTGCATGAGAGAAAGGACTCTGAACACCGTCAGACAAAGTATCCTGAAGTGAAAGTGACGGCTGAACGCTGTGGTCCACGCTAAGGGAGGCACAACTGCTCGTGTTTTATAAAACTGCAGTGGGAAAAAAATATTGGCCATAGTTTGGTTTCAAAATTCACAAAACGAGTACAAATGGATGTATTTGATTGAAAATTGACAGCGACATTAACAAAAGCGTTATTAATAATTGCGTAAAATTTCAAATTTCTAACTTTATCTGAACATGTCCAAAACACGTTGCAAGTTCGGAACGTTTTTTTCGGCCCACCCGGTATATATATTAAATGTGAGTTAAAATAATCCCCCGAAATGCAAAAAAATGCATGAATAAATGAATTTATTAAATCGATTGAATGGCTTACAAAATCACATCCTGTAACAAATACGCATCCAGACATGACGAGGCTCACTGCCCATGTATTTCTATCATAGTCCGATCCGGTTTTCTAATTAATAAATATAACTAAAGTCCGCCACCGCCCACTGCCGTGACGCCAGCAGCAGCGGCGGCGGTGGCGGCGGGCTGCGAGTAACCCTCGCTGCGCTGACCTTGAGGGAACCTTGGCCGCCCGGATTGACCCACAATGGAGCGGACTCGGCACTGAGAGGGTGCCCGCGGCGCGCGGCCTTCCAGAGCGCCAAATTCGGACGCAGCGTGCACCTGTTGCACTGGGCCTGCGGCTGAGTGCGCCGAGCGGGACAGGGAGCGACGGGGGGGGGGGGGGCGCACTGCCGCCCGATCACAGTCAATGGAGCGGATTCACACACGGCCTTCGGTCAGCAGTCAGTAGGCAAACCCGCCGGCCGCACTGTTGCCTGGCGGGAAGCGGACGGCGGGGAAAGTGCGTGGAAAAAAGCCGCGATAGCAAGTCTGATGTCATCAACGTAGTTCAGCTTCATTGTTTAACTCGAAGGCCAAAGTCGGCCTTGGTATATGGTCGATTGCTAATTTCGCACAGCCCGGTGCCCGCTTCTTTAACTGCGCTACACTTTAAATTTTACTGGAGCCCAAAGCGCAAGAAGCATGAACAGTGCCCACAGCACACAGTCGAACCGAGTGGATGGCCCATTGATGGACTTTGACGACCACTAAATACAACAGCCCATTCAGCAATAAACAACGGCAAGTCCCGGCGGAGCACAACGAATCCCGTGCGATCGTGCAGGGATGAATTCGAGCTCGGGCCGGGTGAGGCTCGGGTGAGTCAGCCCCGCGCGGCCTGGACGGGCCCGCATGCTCGGGAGCCACCCGCGCACCCGCGACCTTGACACAATTAACGCTGCCAACTTGCACAAAAACACCTCGACGCTGTCCGTGTCACCACCCGATTGACTGTGCCAGTGACGTCCAATGCAAATTAACGCCACCAATTCATCAATGCAATCCCGGCTTCATTCAGTATCGTAGCTTTTACGCTGGAAAAATCGGAGATCGCGACTACAAAAAGGCCCCGACGCTAGTGCTACCTGGTCCATTCAGGTAAACACAAATCCTCTGGTTGTATAATAGGCCTAATGAGCAAACAACCAACGTTACACACAGCACACACAGGCTTACTTGTGACTTTGAAGTTCCGCGTGCCCAGAGCCGGGCAGCATGCCTCAGCGAGCCTCCCTCGGCGAGCCTGCCCCAGGCCGCCGGCGGGCCGTCCACCTGCTTCTCCCTGCGTCTCCCTGCGTCTCTCTGCGTCTCCCTACTGTACTTCTTCTCTGCACGACGTCTACACCACAGCACAGTGCGCGCCGGACGGATCCTGTGCGTCAGTCACGCGCCACGCGCCGACAACGCCGCGGCAGCCGGAGCGGGAGCGTCACCGTCCGACCGCTGTCGCCTCGCGAACCACACTGAGCGCCGAGCGCGCCCGACTTTCACGGCGGCCTTGTGCGCCGACCGACGCCGCCACGCAAGGTCGCCGCCGCGGCAGGGGCGACCCGGAGCGACCTGGGGCGACCTGGGGCGACCTGGGGTGACCTGGGGCGATCGGGGAGGCCCACTGGTCGCCAGGACGACGGACACTGGACAGGTCATGTGCGGGTCATGGGGTGACAGGGTTCTGTCTCCGCCGACCCCTCGTCACCGTCACGTGCGTTGTGCATCTCGTCACGCCAGCTGGGGTTGAGTCACTCGCCCTGCATCCACGATGGATGTGTTGTAAAACAAGCTCTTCCTTCCCTTCCGCAAGCGAGCCAAACAATGGAAGCAGCTGCAAGAGCGACGGATAGGTATAGCTACGATCGGCTCACGGGAGATGCGAATTCCGACTTCCCAGGCTAGGGACGGTTGTTGAGTCGGGTTTTGAAGTTTGACTACGGAACGCTTTTGCAAGCCAGTACACGTTACAGCCACAGAGAATCCTAAACCGAACATGAGCTGCTGAGGAGCGTATGACGCGTCTCATGGGACCCGTGACGTCACAGGTGTCAGGAGGCGGCCTGCATTGGAGAGACGGGCTCTGTGTTTTGAGTCGCCGCTTCCGCACCGCGGCCCCGGCACTTGTCTCAGGTTTACATGGACGTCGGAGGCGCAGGAGATGGGGAAACACGTCTCCCAACATTTTCAGATCTCAACATTAGGTTTAGGGGCGTTACTTTGAAAGATTCGATTTCAAAATGCCTCCGTCCCCCAACTTTCAGAACGTGGTACTGGTGACGCCATTGCGTGTTTGAGATCGGGTACGCTGAGACCGTCGTCTCATCGACAGGCGTACCCGCCTGGTACCTACTCGTCTTCCATTGGAGAAGGCAGCCAGGGAAAATGGCCTGTTTTTGCTTGCGAAATAAAAATATCAGATAGTAATAACGACCTAAGTAGTTGAAACTTCGCATGCAAATCAAAGTTCCTGAGTCTGACCCTGAAAGAATAAGCAGTGCAGGTAAAGTTGTACAATTGTGCAGCGGTATGATTTATATCAGCTTCATCGCATACTTCGACGCACGAAGGGACTATCCCTCCGACTTTAACATTATATTTGAGTTGATTTTATCGAAAGATATAATAATTTTAGCAAAAGATCCGACTCGCCGAGTCGGATCTTTTGCTAAAGTACCTGCACGGAAAATGAAAAGGAGAGTTCATTGAAAATTTTCAAAATATAATGTTTTTGTTCGGGATTTATCAGCTAATTATATGGCTTTGATAACAAAATGGTTATTTCACAGCATCAAACCGTGCATTTTCGATTAAGTCCCTCGGGAATGTGGGCTTAAAGATTTGGCTCCAACGCACTACAAAGGCGTTTTGGCACCGGTTAATATCGCCTTTATCAGTTATAATGCTCCTGAAATGTATACCTATTATGCAAAGGCTCTTACATCAAAAACTTTTGAAACTTGGGGTACCCAATAAGGTTTATTAAGTTGTACCACATCAATACAAATGCATTATGAAAAGGGCCCTTAAATGCGACATACATTTTGAATAAGTTTGAAAATTTTCAGAAAGGTGGGACAGTTCCTTTAATGCACAATTTCACTATTGTACTCGCCTTTTCTTACCTTTCTTCAGCAAAACCACCAACGTTTGACAAAACAAACATTTGTTTTTCGTCTTCGGCAAATCAAACATATTTATGCGAGATAAACATATGCACTGGTTGCAGCCCTTACCTAAACGCATATGCAAATAATTGCATTGCTTACTGCAATGCAATTATAACCAACGGAGAAACATACTTAATGCTGTAACTACGATGTATACCTAATAAAACAATATAACGGCGTAACCACGTAACACCAACGCACCTTCGGATAAACCAAAACACCATCCGGGCCCAAAGCATGCCAATCAACAGTCCCTACCAGGATGCTTGTCGTTGGGCTTCCGAAAAAACACCGTTTTGCTCCTGCATTCCTGATGAACAGCAAGGTCTCCGTTTTTCCTTCGTCACTCGCGCCGGTCGCGCCGTTTTAGGACAAAGCGAGACAGCCGATCAGTCGCATGGAAAGGGTCAAGGCTAGCGGCTGCACTGACGCACAGCGAAGGAAGGCTGCCGTGGGCCCGCCTGCTAGTCGCGACAACCCCATCTATCACAACTGTCACGCAGCAAGACTGCTATTCACACGGGTAATGATGCTGAAAATACGGTCCGACGCGTGTGACAGATCGCTATGAGACAACTCAGTAACAGTGTACGTGCAATATCAGGGTAGGTAGACGAGACGAATCAGCGGTTCAAAGCCAGCATTATGCTCAACGATACGATACCTGCAGATATCTCAGCGATACTCAGGATACCTGCAGGCTGCGCTGCATAGCGCCAAGACGCCATGCTCAAACAAGTGTGTGTGGTGTTACCATGGGAGTGTAGTTTCGTATTCAGTTGAGGGGCTTCAGCCCCTCCAACCGGGGCATCAACCCCTCCAACTTGCGTGATGAAGTGGGTCGAATCCGGGGATAAATATGTATTTTGTGGATGTTGACGGTACTTTCAGCGACTTTTATCCTGTTCAACCCCTCCAAATTGTATGGAGAAGCTACGCCCCCATGGTTTTTACGATGAAGTGTGCAAATGATTCTACGAAGTCAAAGCGTGCTTCAGAAGAAGTCAGATTAGTGGAAAGTGACCCTCAGATACAGCAAAACTCCGTGTGACTGTATCATAGCTAATATACTTACAACTAATCAGGCTGATATTGCACGGTTTGGAGCCTCTGCACAGCGCACTCGTTTGTGTTTTGATTCAAAACAACCAAATGAACCAGCAGTTTTAGTTCCGGGATCATGAGAAAATGTCTGTCAGTATTGTAGCGAGATAAATTAGCCTTCATCATACGGTGATTCACGCGGTTGTATAACCTCTGTGTTTTAAAAAAAATCGCGCACGAAGACCCAGCCACTGAGAAAATCCCCGCTGTGCTCTTAAGAACCCGATAAGTTGTCCGTATCCCGGGCTGCTTTTCCCAAACATCCGGTTTAGAGCTCAAAAGCTGGCCACAAAATGTTTGAGCCATGCTTCTATAATAATTTAAGTTAAATCGAGTTGCCGAGCGTTACCGTAATTAATAATCAACATCCTACCGTGCATTCGATAGAAAGATGCTTTCGCGTTCTGGCTGCCATGATATTTATGATGGGTTTATGGTCCTTACTATTCTTGTTTATGGCCCCATGGCGTGCCTAATTATCGAGTGTAATCAGGGACACATTACGCCCTGACATATTGTTCTAATGATGAGAATCATAACCCACCCGTATGTGCCGCCTGATCTCAGTCACCTTCGTAAGTCGTCAGTCATCGTGAGTAGATACTTTCCCCGGCGTCTACAGGTACCGAGACAGGTTGGCACGCGGCGTCATTTTAGAGCCACGCCAAGCCGGCCATACTCCACTCCGAACCCTGCTCCACTGGACCTCAGCGCTGACATAGCCAACACTCCCGAACCTAAGCGAATCCGAAGCCCTCGCGGAGCTGCTGGACCCGCGGCGGTCCGCCGTCTCTCTCTCTATCGACTCCCAGGTCGCACGTTTGGTCAGTCTGCCTCCCAGGTCGCACGTTTGGTCAGTCTGCCTCCCAGGTCACCTTTCCAGGCCGGGTCGCCGTCAGCGACCACGCCTCTTCAATCGTCGACGGGATTGAAGTTCCGAGCTGATCTCAACTTTACGAGCCGTCGGACGCCCGTTAACCCACGTGAAGCCTACGCACCAGCGGCTACCCGGAACTTGTGCAGCCGCAAGATGAAATGTTAAAATTTAGATCAGGGCTAGGAGCCTCGCTGGAAGGCACCTTTATTTGCCGAGTGTGCAAATGTAATTGCTGAAGCTAAGTTGAAAGGTTGATTTCAGCGAATGAGACTGTCATGAGATTAACCTTATGCTTCATTTTATGTATTAATCATATGCCTCGATCCTGGATCAGATGAAAGATATATGTGGTAGGTAATATTTGAATAGCATTGGTAATGCTTGACGCTCGTGTGAACTTTAAAAGGGCATATTTCAGTCTCGTTGATAGAAAAAGGCAGTGCACTATTCCAACGAGTGAGATGCATTTAAAGGGAGTGGGTCTACTGACATCGTAATGTCAAATATATTTTTCTTACGAGAAGAAGCTACTGCTTGAATTATTGGATACGATAAAATTCACGTCTGAAGCTCATTTACTTGATTTTTTACTTAAATT
>JARBER010155467.1:0-12096 GCA_030265075.1 Balanus glandula
CCACGTCCGCCGCGGCCGCGTACCCGCGACCGGCCGCGGTAGCCGCCCCGGCCGCGCGGCCGCTCCTCGTCGTCGTACTCGGCGTCGTAGTCGCCGTTCTCGGCCGGGTCGTCGCGGCGCCGGTAGCCGACGCCGCCGCGGCCGCCGCCTCCTCCGCCACCACCTCCCCGCTCGCCGCCGCGGTAGCCGTAGCCGCGCGGGCGTCCCCTGCCGCGGCCGCGGGGTCGCGGTGCCGGCTCCTCCTCGCCATCGAGCGGCTCCTCCTCCTCGCCCTCGTCGTCACGGCGACGGCGGAAGTAGCGCGGGTAGCGCCGGTAGCCGCGGCCGCGACCCCGGCCCCTGCCGCGGCCGCGCGCGCCGTCCCCACCGCCCTCCCGGTCGTCCTCCAGTTCCTCCTCCTCCTCCTCGTCTGCGGCGGCCGGCACACGAGGTCACACGGGGTCACACGAGGTCACACGAGGTCACACGAGGTCACACGGGGTCACACGAGGTCACACGGGGTCACAAGAGGTCACAAGAGGTCACAAGAGGTCACAAGAGGTCACAAGAGGTCACACGAGGTCATACGGGGTCGCCGGGTGAAATGGCTAGCACAAATATGCTGCCAAACATCTGAAACTCGACCTGTACCCGTAACGTTAGAAATTAACACCAACTCTTTTTTTACATTGAGAGGTTCGTCGCATCCCTCGTAGAAACCTGCCTACGGACAGTTCGTCTCCATTTTTGAATGATCGAATACTTTCAGCAGATTTTCGCGTTGGCACATCATCTTGTATGGGTGCAGGGTGAGAAAAAGTGCGGGGCAGCGAGGACAGCAAAGCCAAAAAGATTTTACGCTAATATCCGTCTGGACAGCGTACTATCCGAAGCCGTACAGCCGCCAGCCAGCACGAAGCCGTAAGATGGCGGCAGCGCGGCTATAAGGCCATAGCAGCCGACAGAACGCTACGTGGTCCGCCCGACTGGCAGCAAAACGAGCCAAACCCGAAACGCACTCACATGCACGTCTCTGAAACCCGTAACTGCTGTCCTCCCCACCAAGCGAATAACCAAACTCACTCAAAACAGTCACAACACACTGCACTCAGCCGTGGACAGCCGAGAGAGCACGCCTTTACCGCCCAGCCGTGTTCTGGCGAGGCGAGCTGAACAACACAAACAATCTCACACAGCCGCGAGCGGCGCGTGTGCGCGTACTAACCCTGGTATTCGTGGCCCTCCTCTCCGTCCTCTAGAACAGGCACAGACGCGCGGATCAGAAGCAGGTCGAGCGGCGGCGGTGGCACGGGACACGGCGGGCCGGACGGACAGCCACATGGCAAGCAGTTCTCCAAGCGGCGGCCAGGCGCCAAGCCAGCAACACACATCGGCCGGCCAGGTAAGCCAGCGACCATTCAAAGCAATGCTAGGCTCCAATACGATCGGGCCGGGCTCAGCTAACACTTGCAGTAGCCGGACGTCGTTAAGCGATTACGATTACGTAAGCCAGGAAGTGACACGATAGGCCCAAGCAGGCTTTTCAGAAGAGGCAAATACAGAGCTGCACTGTCGATTTACCAGGCTACATTTACCAGCATCCAGAGCCGCGACATTCTCACAACGTCCAACAATACCATTACTGCCAGACGGACGACTAAAGCACGGTCACATGACACATCCTGATGCTTCTCCCCCTCTCCCATCCCCTCCACCCCCTCCCGCCGGCTAACCGTAGAAGTAGCGGCGGTAGCGGCGGCGGCGGTCGGCGGCGTACTTGCTGCCCTGCACCGGCTCGCCGGACGGGCCCGTCACGTTGGCCGCCTCATTGCCCTTCTCGCCGACCACCACGTCGAACTCGACGATCTCGCCGTCGCCGACGCTGCGCACCAGCTTGCGCGGGTTGTTGCGCGTGATGGCGCTCTGGTGGACGAACACGTCCTCCTTGGTGTCGTTCCTGGCGGCGGCGCAGGCGGCGCGGACGGCGCGTCAGGCATGAGGTCACGTGACAGGGTGCCGACCGGCCAGCGGCGGCGGCCGAACCAAGCCGGGTCCCAGACTCCCGCCCGCCCGACGGCGGGGCTATTTTGGCCTCGGCGGAGCGGTAGTAAAATGCGCGTAAAACACGCGGCCAACGGGAGGTGAAGGGGAATGGAGGGCGGCAGTAGAATGGCCGCCGAGCGGCGCCGAGCAGTGCCGATCAGACGGCCGACATGGGAAATGACACGGCTAGGTCGGTAGGCACATGACATGTCTGTGACAGTCACGGGAATTCCCCACTCGCCATATACAGGAATCAGACAAAAATGACGAGCCACTCCGGAAACATACCTGTTGATGAAGCCATAGCCACTCTTGACGTTGAACCACTTGACGGTGCCGGTGACCTTGGTGGCTGAAAAGGAAAACAGGCAACTCAGCAACAATTCACCGCCTACGTAAATAGCCGCAAAAATGCGACCACGCTTGCTGACACTTGGATGATAGGATCAATCAAATACAACTGTGCCAGCCGCCAGGCAATCAGCCTGACCTTCAATTAACGTATATCCTCAATGCTCACCAACAAATTATTTCCATGAGCGCTATGGACAAACAACATTAGTGACACACAACGCGATTGTGGCTGATTGTCGGTGTGGCCACACAGATTGCCTCTGGACCTCCTGCGCGCGAACGCGTGGGGCGGCCCGGTCCATCAGAGGGGGGGGGGGGGGGCTCCTTGGGCGGCCCGGTGCACAGGGGAGGGGAGAGGGGGAGGTCCGAGTACGCGTGGGGCGGCCCGGCTCGCGGGGCTGTCGATCGGCCCGTTAGGCGACGACAATCACAGCACGCCGCCGCCACAGCTGTCCGCGACACTCAATGGCCGCGTACGCCTTATCTACACAGAGTATCGTCCTCAGTGAGTGTCCGCTCAGCCAGTGCGCTATCTCACAGCACGACAACGGGCGTCGGCGCTGAGAGACGCCACGACTGGGATGCTATTACTGGACCCGGCACTCCCACTAAGCAAACACACGCATTGATCCGCCTGTCCCAAGACAACAGGGTTTATTTTGTACTACGTTCGAGCCTCGTGGGTACTAGCCCAGCGCTGCTCGCAGCCTGTGGTCTTAGATAGTCTTAGTTGATTTGTGACAATACAGCCAGGCTTGACATCACCACCAGGCCATAATTGTTTGTTTAATATTTATCATATCTCATCGACGATTTCACACTGCTGATAACAATTTCATTGACAAAAAGCATTATGTACCATTATCAGATGTGCTTATGCAATGATGTGCAGACACAACTGCATCACACACATAGCAATAACCCCCCCCCCCCCCTCCCAAAGAAGAAGTTTGTAGCCAACTGCCACAATGAACCTATGCAGTGACAAGATTAAGCAGTCAAAACAGTTTGAGTAACTTGTTGATAAAAGTTGCAAAAGAAAGCGTTTAAAAAAAAACAACAGTAAACAGTTCACAGCCAATATTCATCACCTTTAATGGAGTTGAACTGCTTGATTCAGGGTAAACATGCACACATAAGCACACGCCAGTTTTCAAGCAGAAGTGGGACGCTGCCCGTCAACAGACCCCAAGTTTGTCAACAATTTTTGTTTAATCAATTTAGTCTGCACATTTGAATGGATGATTAAAGAAGTCAGAGCTAAGGAGAGCTTGTAGCACAGGCCCTGAACTCTACCATCCAATCAGGAAATTCTGGGTACTTAGCAAAATTTAAGGGCGAAGGTTGAAGGAGCCCACACAGTCAGACAGAGTTCGCCCTGCTCACAGACGTCAACCGGCCTTCAGTGTTGCCACTGTGACAGTTGCAGGTTATCCCAGTCTGGAGCAAATAGCAAGCACTGAAGCGACTGGAACCAGGCTCTCGCTACCGGTTGTCAATAAGCCCAGTGCTCTGCAGACTAAGATACAGGGGCGGACTGGCTTAACTGACTTCTCAGCTAGCTCACCATAAATTCATCTCAATTTGAGGTGTTAATACAGTTAAAAGGTGGATACAAGTTAACTCAGTTAATCAACACATTATCCAGTTAAAAGAAGGCAAACACAAACCCAAAATTGGATACATCAATCCATTATATAAATTTTGAGGTCTGAATCAAGCAATGAGACAAAATTGATTTTCAATCAGCATTAAATTTGTTGTGTTATGTCTTTATCAAAAGAGTAAATTCATACAATTTGATTGTAAGGCAAAGCTTTATTTTTGAAGTCCACAAAACAGACAAAACTTCAAGGCTGCAGATGGTCTGTTGTTGATTGGCAACAGACTTGACTGCAGTCATAAGTTTATAGATAGCTTGACAGTCGGGTCAGGCCATGTCTGCTGATTATTTAATAAAAAATGTTGTATAAAGTGGACACACCATGCTCACTCATAAAAAAATCAGTGAAGTGTATATTTTATTGCAGAATGAAGATGCTGCCTAATCATTTTCAAGCTGGTGATTGACATGCAAGGCCACATTATGGTTGCAGAAGATAAGTGGCCAAACTTCAGTGCCAAATACACATCCTGTAATCTGGCATGGGAATAGAGGATAGGGTAAAAACTTGATACCCGGACACCTCATAATCACAGACTTTCCATGCTATCAGAATGCAGACAATTCTGGCGCACAACATTCTGATAGCATGTCAAGTCTGACAACAGAGATGTCTGGTTTACCAACATCTGACCCTAATTGATACTCCAGGAGCAATAATGAACTTATATTTATTTTTATTCATTTATTTATTCATGCCACTCCACAACAGGTTCACACCCAATTACAGGGAGTATCGGCGGGCGCCACTGTTAGGCTACGATTGATCGGAAGCCCATCCCCAAACCGGCCGCCCCGGGATACGAGCCCGGAACCTCTCACATGGCAAGCGAGTGAGTTACAGCTGAGCCAACTGGTCCACTATCAACTTTGAAGACTTGGAGCAAGCTGAAGCTGCTGCGCACTACATCTGACAGTTATGTCATTATGTTTGACATTTATGCATTGATAACAATGTCTCGGAATCATCTACGATTTGATAGCATGAAAAGTATGAGATTCTCACATGGCCGGATATCAAACTTTTACCCTCCCCAAGCAGCGTAAAAGTTCAGAAACAATAGGGAAAGATAATAATTTCCATACTAATGATACAATTTAATCACGTTACATTAGCATGCATGTCACCAGGCAAAATCTGCGAAATAATACAATAATTACATTATAGTCGGTGACCGGACCGCGTGGCGTGGGGCACGTACTTGCGAGACGAAACCGGCGCATGCAAATTGGACAGTTTTACGCGAAATACACGGAGAAGAGCCTTACCAATAAGTTCTTTTTCTTTTACAGCCTCTTGTTGTTCAGGCTGCTTGTTCGAATCTGCCATGGTGTTAACTGGCGATGGAAATAGATGGTCTGATTAGCCCCGCGGTGGATGCGTTCCCCTCTGCTAGATCTTGTCCAACATGGCGCAGGCACGTTGCCATGGTGCTTGCAGAAAAGCTTTGCTCTGATTGGTTGACTATTTTTGGTACACCAATGTGGAAAACGATCGCATATTTGCACTTGCATGTCATACGCGGATCGTTATTACCGTATTTTTTTGGTTTGTTGTATCAACTATCAGGGCTTCATTTTATAGCATCAATCATCATTAAAGTCTTACAAAATCAATTTTCATTTTGCGATCTTCTAAGTTTTTTAACGTGCTGTACAAAATAACTAAAAATAAGCTTTATCGAAAATTGGTAGCACATTGGTATTTCATTTCCCACGCAGCAGAGACAAAATTCCTGTTTGTGTCTGCCGGCTACCAGAAGGTGCTTGGTCAAGGCGCTGCTGGTATTTATTGTTCAAAAGATAATACGAGTGGAACTAATATTGATTGAACCTAAGATTGAACCAGTCAAGATTAAACCAGCATTTAAAGTACCATGCTTTAAACCGTTATATCTCCCTTGATTGAACCGTGAATCGGATTTTTATTTCTGTAGGTGCCAGGCAGAGCCAAGGACCGGTGTTCAAATCGCTCTGAAAAGGTCAGGCAGGCATCTGAAAAGGCTAACAACTTATACCTACCGTGGAAAAAGTTCAAGAAGTCTTCCTGGCTCCTGTATTCTTCTGAGCAAGGTGAGGATTCTACTTAGTATGCTGGTCCCCACTGCAGACAAAAAGGATATTAATAGGAAGTATTTCAGTTGTCTGCTTTAAAAGGAAATAGACCACATTAAACATTAGTTTTTAACTGACTTTGCAAGTTTGTAGCCTGTGTCAAGAAGCCCTTGTCAGCAAGTCTTGTCATCTGAAAAGACCCCAGCCAAATATATTTGACTTTTTGGCAAAATAATGTAGTGCTGGGACAGGAATATGTAATTTGAAATGTGTATTCCGCACATCTTAAAGCAGTAGTTATGACCTTCTGTCCTGAATTTGTGTAACACATGACCATTTTTGAAAAGAGAAATAAATACTGCTTTAAAGAATATAATACAAATGTGCCCTGTGTTTTCTTAAGGTGGCCTGTGCCCTGTTGCCTTTAATGGGGTTCACAAATTACCTACTGCAACCAGCATTTTATTATTATGGCATTGAATCCACCACATACCCTTGATATTAAATGTGTTTTGGTTAAAATTTGAAAGCACATCACAGTCCACATTCAGTCAGCATCCAGGTTCTGTTATTAATGACTTTGTAAAGGGAGGTAATTAATTAATATCATCAGTGGATTAAAGCTGAGATAGCAAATTTGTAAAGAAAATAAAAAGCTGTGAAAGAATAACCTTGCTAAATTAAGCAGTATAACAGAAATAAGAACATGCTTTTAAAAGACACTTATTTGCTAACTAAAGCATAAACTTTGCTGGAGTCTGTAGGTAGGTATGCTTTCAAATGGGTATAATATATGGATATTACCACTCAAATAAAGGTCAAAAAAAGTTCATTGTTCTGAAATTATATAATATGTATTATGTCACATTTATGGCTTATAAAACTAATGCATTATTATTAGGCTTTTTTCATACTTTGCTTAGTTCAATAATAATAACAATTTGTTAATTAAATTAAGTTCAGTTTTTTGTTCAATTCTAATAATAAATAATTGTTTTGTTTTTTTTAATTAGGAAATAACATTGATTTTTCCTCCACCTTTTGTTGGATATGAAGCCGTATTTCAACTAGAAAAAAATGATTGTGCTCAGAGCTAGTGAAAGTAATTTGTTGAATAAGGCATAAGAGCAATTTATTGTGGTTTCTGATCACTTATAAGTCATGTTTATTTGGAAATTTATCTTGTGGACCAGTATCGTGGGCTTGATATATGAATAGAATGTGTTACAAAACAATCAATTTCCTCATAATTACTCTGAACCACACTAACACAACCAGCTATCAATGTCTTATTTTCTGTACCAGCCTCTGCCTGTCTGTTCTGACTGTGACCAGCCTCTGACCGGGCCTCTGACCAGGCCTGTGACCATACCTCGGTACTTGGCTGCAGGATGGCGGTGCGCCGGGCGCCGGCGTCGCGGTGGCGCCGTCTGCGCGAGGCCGTCAGCCTGGAGCGGCTGCAGCGCTGCCTGTTCAGCCCCGACCTCTGCGCTCCGATGGCGGCGCTGCTGCTGCTCGCCGAGTGCGTCATCAACGTGGCCGTCATCGAGCGCGTCAAGTACACGGAGATCGACTGGCGCGCCTACATGCAGGAGGTGGAGGGCGTCCACAACGGCACGCTCGACTACTCCCGTCTCGGCGGCGACACGGGGCCGCTCGTGTACCCGGCTGGCTTTGTGTACCTGTTCCTCGGGCTGTACCACCTGACGGCGCGCGGCGCCAGCATGCGGCTCGCTCAGTACGTTTTTATGGTCATCTACCTGGCCAACTTCGCGCTGGTGAGCCGGCTGTACGCGAGGAGTCGGAAGGTGCCGCCGTACGTGTTGGCCGTCATGAGCCTGACGTCGTACCGCGTGCACTCCATCTACGTCCTGAGGCTCTTCAACGACCCCGTGGCCATGCTGCTGCTGTACGCCGCGCTCAACTGCTTCATGGACGGACGCTGGTCGCTGGGCAGCGTGTTCTTCTCCCTCGGCGTCTCAGTGAAGATGAACGTGCTGCTGTTCGCTCCTGCGCTGCTGCTCGCTTACCTGTACGTGCTGGGCCTGTGGGGCACGGTGAAGCAGCTGAGTATCTGTGCCGGCATTCAGCTGGTGCTGGGTGCGCCGTTCCTCGTCGTCGCGCCCGTGGCGTACATGCGCGGCGCGTTCGACCTGAGCCGCGTTTTTCAGTACCAGTGGACGGTCAACTGGCGCTGTCTGGCCGAGGAGGTGTTCCTCGACCGGCGGCTGCACGTGCTGCTGCTGGTGCTGCACGTGCTGGTGCTGGCCGTGTTCGCGCAGGGCCGCTGGCGCCGCTTCCTGGCGGCGTTCGCGCGCCTGCACTCCACCGGCGGGCCGGACATCAGCTGTCAGCTGCTGCTGCTGCCGCTCTTCACCGCCAACCTGATCGGCATCACGTTCGCGCGCTCGCTGCACTACCAGTTCTACGTGTGGTACTACCACAGCCTGCCGTACCTGCTGTGGAGCGCGCCGCTCGCCAACGTGACGCGGCTGTGCCTGCTCGGGGTGATCGAGCTCTGCTGGAATACGTACCCGTCGACGCCGCTCAGCTCGGTGGCGCTGCACTGCTGCCACCTGGTGCTGCTCGCCGGAGTCTGGCGGACCGGCGCGCTGCTGTCTCAGGTGCCGCCACCGGCGCACGCCCAGAAACTGAAGAAGTGAGGTCCGGGAGAGTGGCGGTGAGGGGTGGGATGGGGAGGGTGTGATCGGGTCCTGTGTGCTCCTGTGTGATGTCATGTGACGGGTGATGAGCAGTTTTTTGTGACGTTTGTGGTGTGAAGTTTTTGGGTAGTGTGGCAGTGACCTGAGCGTTATCCTGTGGGGAAGCCGGTCTTGTTGAAAGGGGTGCTACACGAGCATGTTTGAAACCCGGGTCACAAGCTGAAATGCAGCTCCTCGTGTGTATCAACTTGGAAGGGGTTGGACATACGAGATTTGTGCCTTGACATTTTTATTTCGCGTGGCAGGTTCCCGCCCCGTGTGTTGCCGAGTACTGCCTGCGTTTTCAATTGAGCTTATACCAGCCTTATCAGTGCACCCATCACTCAAGTTGTGCCTCAAATTACCCAATACATACCCTGCTGTAAACCTCTTCGTTTTCTTCTGCTATGTCCACTCAAACAGGTGTTTGAACTGAAACTTCAAGTCCAGGCCACCAAGCGACACACTATGGGAACGTCCTAATTCAGAATAAAAATATATACTTTAAAATAATGATAACGCAATACCATGTTTAGTTATTTTTCCCATTATATAGTTTGGATCTATAGTTATTTAGATAGGCAGCATATACAGTTGGGTTTACACCATCTATTATGACGCCTGTAATAATGGTTATAATGGTACTGCATATCTGTACCTATTTTATATATTTAATCGCATTTGACTTCAATCATGTTTGCATCAATATGCGACAGAGATGGCATAGATGGCAAATAAAACGTCAGTCGCTTGACAGGCGGGTAATCCTAGACCCATTAGAAGTATTGAAATTAAGTCTATAGTTTGATATTGAAGTTTAGATACGAACCTTAGCATGCGATTCGCAATACAAACTTTTTCCTTTCCAAGTTGTATATGATACAAACCTCTAACCTCTTTCATTACGAACTTAAGCCGTTTCGAACTTTATGTTATGTAAACCTTAGCCGATACGAACCTTAGCATACGAACTTTTGCTTACGAACCTTTTTCAATTCGCACCTTTTCCTTTAATAAATTTTGTATAAGAACCTTTTCCATCACGAACTTTAGCCGTTACGAACCTCATTCTACGAAACTTATCCGATACGAACCTTTGCATTTGAACCTTTGCTTACGAACCTAAACCTTATGTTTACGAATTTTTGTCCAGGAAGCCATATAATTAATTGACGTCAAATTGCCTCCGCCCTCAGGAAGGTGGTTACGCCTATGGTTATCACATGTACGAGAAGCGAACGTATTTTGGCGTAGAGATTGACTGGGCGCATTTTAAGCCTATGTTCCAAAATGCGCTCTTTGCAAGTGTCTGGAAGAATCATTAGGTATATGCGGTGCTAATTCACGCGATATGCTTAGATAAACGGTGTCTTATTTCATGCTCAAATTAATTATCTACATCGTAAGCTATCAACTACCCCCATTAATCATTACGTCTGCCTTTAAAATGCTATTGCCCTCAGCGTGGCGCAATGTGACATTTCTCCCTTAACCTATGCATTGTCACCATTGGCTTGAACACAGCTCGCTGCTTCCTTGACCTCAAGATTATAACATTGACATCTTGAAAATAATCAATGTTTCCTTCTTTAACTTTTTGTCGTTTTTAAGCCTCTGCCTAGTACGAGTTCATGATATCGAAATTTGAAAGCATACAGAAGTAACATATTCTGAAAATGATTAATAAGGTTTAAATGCTAATTTTAGGTCATTTTATCGACTTCATCATTTCTGTCACGCAATACCTCATTCCATGTGTTTGAATATGACATTGGGTATAGACCTGACCCTACGAGGCCTACAGAAAACAATACACATGAAGGCAAGAAAGAATCTATCGGGCCGTCTTCCAGGCATGCGAAGAGCGTGGAGTGGTAGACTGTGCCGCATGGCACTTCTGTGCTGCGGTACAGTTGCCAGACGCCTCTGCTCCGTAGTTCGCTACGGGCCCACCATCCTCCAGCCCGGCCCATGCCCGGCCACATGAACGTATTGATCACCAAGCCCATGCCTGGACCAGGCCCGTTCAAATTAATTAAATTGTTAGCCCAGGCCCGGTTCGGCCCGTTCAGGTTAAGCATATAGGTATTTATTTCTACAATTGCATTAACTATCCTAGCACACTTAGCTACCTGCAAAGGATACGTGTTGTACTATGAGCTAACTATGTTAACAAAAAACCGCAGCCACGGCAACAGTGTATTGCTAAAAAAGAGCACTTACGCATTAGGCCCAGACCCGCCCAGGGCCCGAAGATTCTTTTAATGTTGAGACCCGGTCCGGGCCCATAGGCATGAGCAAGCAAGCCCATATGCGGTCCTTTGGAAAATTATTATCTGCTTCCATTCCATCACTGCGCTGGCTACTGACACATGGGCGATCTCTTCGGTAGCGAATTACACTTTTTAAAGGGATTATACGGATTTGTCTCTAGGTAATTTAGTTAGATACTGAAACGTTCTTAGAAAAGTGGTAGAAGACCCACAGTAAATGCCTACGTTTTTTTGGGGGGGAGGGGGGAATACCTTCTTCTCCAGGTGAGGACACTTCAAAGTTGGCGGTGATGATACCGTGTACTTTCTACAGGACCTCCTTGCTGATTCCGAGCCAATGAACTCCTTCAAACACTCGGCAATCAGCCAAAATCAGCTCTCTTATGAAATTTGTCTGATGAAATGGGCAATATTAGTTACAAATCAAATTATTTTGTGCCAACGACAGCAACAGTTACACAGTTTAAGTCCGATGCAATTTATCATTTCAATAAAAAAGTGATACCTACAACGCCACCAAATTCTTGAACAATGGTCGCTGAGCACGCCTAACAACACAAAATATGAATATGCGTGGCGCATTAAAACATCGTGTTTGGCTACTAGATTTGAACGATTTCGATAGCTAGTTTGTTACAGATATTTTGTCTCAGCCGCGTAGGTATATTTCGGCACCTTATAGCTTGACGAAGATTCTATGATGAAAGGTGATGGACAGTTATGCTGATCAAGTTTTCAGTTTTTTGATACTAGTCTTGCAAACGACGAAGTTTTAAAGCTGATGATACCAAAACAATGTGCTAAATTTGAATTAAAGTCTTTGCAATATAGCTTAACCCATGCATTGACGCCCGCACTTATTTTTAAATTACAGAAATGCAGAATTTTTTCAGCAGCACTGTCATAGATAACCTAAGATATTCTGAAAGTTTGGTGCTTCTATCTTTTTTGTATCTTGAGACATGACGAGGGACAAAAACGACCCGCTGAGCGTTTGCGATCTCGCGTCGCTTGGGGGGGGGGGGGG
>JARBER010155468.1:0-10763 GCA_030265075.1 Balanus glandula
TATTCAGTTTTCGTGTCAATGCTCGCAAATAAGCTTTCCGTGAGGCATTATTGAGAGTACGGTACATATTTGCATTTTTTCATCAGTTCATGCCCGTAGATGAGGTTCGCGTGACACTATTAAGGGTACGTTATGAAGGTGTTTCCATCAGGTAATGACAGTAATTGATATCCATGCGATATTATTAAGGGTGCGTTCTTAAAAAGTTTTCGTCAGTTCTTGCCGGTAGATGAGGTCAAGGTGACAATATCGAGGGTAATTTCTGTATATTTGTTTTCGTCGGTTTATGTCCGTAGATGAGTTCTGTGTTGCACTATGGAGGATGCGTTTTACATGGGTGTGTGATAGGCTGAAAGGCTTTTGCACCTCTGGTCGCCAGGTTAAATTTGAGATTATGTTCATTAGGCAGTCTACTACATGTTTACATACTAGTTTTTCGCCTAAAACGCAAAAATGACCTTAGAACACTGTTGGTTGCATGCAAATAGAAGTTACACGCAAAAATTGAAATTCAGTTTGCTGCATGGTAATGCATAGAAAAGTGGTCTGTTTTTGCCATTTTTCAACCCATCGACTTAAAGATTTGCACAAATATTCACTGAATACCTGTTGAGCATGTATAACTGTTTTTGAAGAAAAAATCTTAAAATTTTGTGAAAATTAAAAACATATTTTGAATAATACAAATTTAGAATCGTTTTTTTAACAGACAGACAGCAAGTTATTGTCATTGTTTATCGTTATTCATTAAATATCACACAATGTGGTTTACTTTAAAAAAGGCTACCTTTGACAGCGTTTTCCGCAGACACTCATTTTTAAGCAAAAATTAGAGCATTACGTCACACTGACGTCATTACCGGTTGGCCTAACATAGCCTAAAGTTTCCGCTTTTGCCAACAAGCGTGTAATTAGTGTGAGAGAAGGTACTGAAAGCTTAGAGACGATATTTATAGTGACGATAGTGACGATATTAAGGTTCACTTACGAGATATTGCAAAATAACGGGGAGGGGCCAAAAATAGCACCCCCCAGTTACTCGCGGGTTAGCTTGTCATCGACCAGCGGAGCGGACGGGCTAGCACTAGTTGATTCCTATGCATGAACGATTGATGTGAGCTCTATTGACATACTTACTACTATGTACTGTTACATCGTTTGTATTGTATGTAACGTCTCTTCCAGATGTTCTGTCCAATTTCATGGCGCTACCAATTGGCTAATCGGTGCTGCTAGCAGCAGAATTCAAAGCAAGGTGTTTCAATTTACCACGATTCATCATGGTTGAGCTCAAATCTACTTTGTTTGAATTATTAGCACCAATCGCCCGGTGAAAGGGCCAGACAATTGACAGAACATTTGGAAGAGACGCTGCACTACACAGTGTACGCCGTTACACTCTTGTGTAAATGCAATACAGTGTAACTTCCGATACCGCTAACCACATGTCAGTCATGTGAAGGTCATCACAAGCGCTACCACAGACCAGTCGCCACATATCCACATCTATGGGCACCATATCCACCCCAGCTATGTCTGATGTGTGTCAGCGTTGTCAGTCATTAGCGTCAGCTTTGTAGGAGCCTACACACGGAGCGACGCTCACCTGCCCAACACGGTGTCATGCAGCAAGATGTCCCGAACGTATCCTGAAACAGACCAGAACGCGCTGTCAGGACAGGTCAGGACAGGTCAGGACAGGTCAGGACAGGTCAAGCCAAGACCGCCTGGCTGCTCGGGTCAGGTCAGGCAGGTCAGGTCAGGGCAGGGCAGACAGAGTCGTTGGTTGGAGAACATGCAGGAAAAGTCAGGAGATCTTCTTAAGTCATCACGGAGAGGCTAGTCCTGGGCGCAGTGGCTTATTTGGTACGTCGGCACTCCAACATTGAGAAAAGCGATCGAGGTCAGTAGCAAGGAAGCCATTGAACAGGCTAGCCTGACATCTGTCATCAGCAGTGACCAGAACCAATCCAATCTGCCACTTCGCAGCAAACATCGGTCAAGTTCACCCGTTAAAGACATTGACAAGTGCTTACCCTGGACAGATTCGCAGTACTCATCGGCAAGTGTCTGCCGTTAAGACAATTGGACAGTGACAGGCTTTCTGGAACTTGGCGTAACTACAAGCGCTTATAAAGTACTTTGTCTTGGGATCAGGAACAAAGAACGTTTGGTTCAGAAAGCCACAAGTCGCATTGCAATGCTAGACCGGCAGTGTTTTGAGATTCGTTTCAGGTCTCAGATTAGAGTGCTGACTAATAGTATTTATATGGACTATCACGGACTGCTATAACATTGCATGACTAGTGTCTCAAATATGCATTATTGAACCACAGTTAAGTTTGCCCCATAACGCATTTTGCAACGTGCTCGTCCATTAAATTGTATTATGTCAACTGACAACAGATTTACAAAACTCTTAAAATTAAACTAATTTTAGTTAAGCAGGGTAAAAATATATGTGATGTGATGGGAACAGCCTAAAGCTAGGAAGCGTTTTTAAGTTAACATTACAAACTTAAGTAAAAACGAGTAGAAGGCATTTAAATGGGGTTTAACACCGCAGAAATGAATGTGTAGGGATATATTATCAGTTTACAAATATGTCCTTATTGCAGAATCAAAATACGTCATATGCAGATAAAAACTGAGAGCATTATTAACCAGAGGTTGCTTTTCTTTCATACAAAACCACGCACACATTTAGCATGCGGTATATTTACACCTGTGTGCAATATAGCACACGGCATACTTACCCGCAGTGACTGTCGAAATTTGGCGCTCATGGTGTGATAGAGTATCGGGTTGATGCACGTGCTGACATAGTACAACACCCCCGATATGTAGTTCAGACACTGGAACAGGAGCGCAGGGGTGAGACGGATCGTATGACAACCCCGAGATGCAGTACAGAGAATGGAGCCGGAGCATGTGCGTGAAACAGATCAACATATTGTTGACTCGCAGGGATAACCATGGTGCATGCATGGAAAGAGCATATGTAGACAGAACTTCACATTTCGATCCTAATATTCCGTCCATAGAGACAGTGGAGTAGACACGTAAAACAGATGAAACTGAGACAAATGATACAGATTAAACTGAACGTGGGCGTGTTTCCTGCAGCGCATGGAGACACGCCCCCGTAGTGATCTTTGTAGGACTGCAGACATTTCATGAGTAAGAAACGCTCACAAGATTCGACCAAACGTTAATAAAAATAATAACACATTTACTTCTTTGCAATGCATTGTCAGGCTTGTATTATCCAATTAAACGATTGTTATTTAAAATCATGAAATAATACCATTTTACACTCAATTCAAAGACAAGTACAAAAATGCTAATACATGTTTTCCTTTAAAGGCACTATTGTAAACGTACTATATATAACACTCTTCTTCAAAATCTCTTCAGCGATAAACAGTGTCAAAAACTGAGGGTCCCAACCATTAATTTGGATGTGTTCTTATCCTGAAGTTTATTGAGGCATTTCAGAAGAGATCGACAAGCGAAAACCACAAACTAACATCATACATCTCAGATTTCGATAAAAGCTCACTGTAGGGGTAAACTGGGGCACCAAATTGCGGTGTGCAAATTTCAGCTTCATTGCAGTTACGACCGCCGAATCATAGCCTCCGGTATTTTGGTGAGGTCACCTTGCATTACTTAATACTTAGCCAATCAACATATCACAACAAAACATTCAATTCATATAAACCAATATATTTCCTGAACGTCAATGAAGTGAAGATCAATAACCTGTGTCAAGTTTTCATTTTCATATGAATTATAATGAAATGACCTGTGACCTCTGTTTGCCTGACATGACCTTGAAACGAACGCAGTACAAATCAAGTTGTCTTATATTTTTATGATATACCTACTTTTGCAGTTATTATTATTCAGGAAAAAGTGGAGATGTAAATTTTCCATGAATGCAATTTCAAGTTTTCAACATAACACGTCTTTTGTTGTTTTAGCAATCAAAATACTTGTATTTGTCCCATGATGACTTTTGTGTTACCAGATGACTTAGGTTGCAATATAGGATAACTGAAGGCTCATTTGGTTTAATTTGTTGATAATCCAGGTGTAATAGATGCTTAGTGACCTCTGCCAGGCAATACTAGGTCATCTGAGGTCACTTTCATCTTTATTGCAAATATATTTTTATTTGACAAGGATAAAGAAGAGCGAATCACACCACTGTGCTCGTCTCACCAAGTCACGTCCTATATGCAACATCATCTATCTGGGTCACCAAATGACCTTGACCTCGGTCACAGTTTTTTTTAAAATAAATTTAGTCAAAACGTTTTGAATGGACGGATTGACGAAGAAGGAGCCCGCGCTAAACAGAGCTTGTTGCGCAGGTCCCAACCTCTACTGTCCGATCGGGAAATTACAAGTATTCGACAGGATTTAGAGGCGAAAGTTTAACGTGCCCACATAGTCGGGCACGGTCCGCCCAGCTCACAGACGTCAACTGGCCTTCAGAGCGGCCGCTGCCACCGGCCGCAGGCCATCCCAGTCTGGAGCAAATAGCGAGCGCGCTCTACCGACTGAGCTACAGGGGCGGATGAGTATGACCTTGACCTGAACTCAAAGTTTAAAATGGGCTTAACCAGGTCATAATTGGTATTTTTCGAAGCTCCTTGATCGGAGACAAAACGATACCGTTAGAATTTGTGTTCTATGTTGAATAATACAATAGAGTATATACATTACCGAATATCTGGATGCTGTTTCGCTTTTACTAGAAAAAAAACTCAGTGATTCGTTAATAATTTGTTAACTATCTAATTATGGAACAACCGTTCTAACACCGTCCTGTTTGCCTCGTCAATGCGCTCTTAAACATGCTAATGGTGATCTTGTTGGATCAAATTCAAAATTTGACCTCAAGTCATGGTTATTAGGTGACCTAGTTAGATCATGCTGCGTATGCGGTAACATGGCTCGACGAGAGAAACACCGTGATGTCATGTCACGACCTATTAATAAAAAAGATGCTGGTGACTTCAGATGATCTCAGCTTACCATGCAGAGGTCACTAAGCAATAATTTCACCTGGAGCATCAACGACAACATATTCATCCAAATTAAACTTGAAGTATCCTATACATTTTTGGCATTTATGATCTCCGAAGCCAAAAATATTGACCTGAGTTCAAATCTGAGATGACGCTGCAGATTGCAAATTGCAAAAGGTAGCGACTATTTTTTGTTTAGATTGCTTCTAGCTAGTAACATTTTTAAGATATATGTACTTATCTGGAGAAAAAATAAAACTGGGAACAAACTGGAAAACTTTACCGTTGATGACCTCTGGTAACCCCAATATCACCTGATCTTAAAAAAGACTGAAATACTTTTCGTAGAGCTTGTATTAACCCGTGCCGTGCCGGGGGTCCTTTTTAGCCCCTCCCCCCCCCCCCTCCTCAGGTTTTTCGCGGATAGAGAAACAACTGCGACGCATAACGCCGCCGGGTTTTCGCGTACCTGTTGGTGCATCGATTCCGCAAACTTTGGGGAAAAAATATTTCAGTTCATCTTAGGTCAGGTCACCAGACGAGGTCAAGTGACCCAACCTCCGAAAAAGTTTGAAGTTGTGCCAAAGCCAGAGTTATTCACTGATTAATTTGTCACTTACAGGATGTTATAAGGTCACAACAACTAGAATTTCGTTCATCTCGGAATTTTGATATCGATAACCTAAGGTCTGTCAATTTCGTGACCTCCCCATTATAAGTCAATAGGGAAATATTAAAATGCTTCCCAATTTAAGGATATGCACAAGATAATAGTCTCATTCCTTCTCGATCATGTTATTCTAGGTCATTATTGATGATCCAAGTGTAATTTTTGTTCCGTGACCCCTGTGGAGTCATTTGAGGTCATCAAAGGTCACCATCACTTATTTGGCAATATCTCGCGACATAATCGAGATAGAGAAGTACGGCCGACGTCAATGTGTTTTTCTCGTCGAGACGCGTCTGCCAATTTGCAATATGACCTACTTAGGTCACCATTTGACCTTGACCCGACTTGACCCGAAGTCAATTTTTTTTAAATGACCTGGCGATGTCACCATGTATATCATTTGAAGCGTATTGACGAGACAAACACGATGGATTAAACATTATTGCTGTATCAACGTAAGGTAAAAAGTTATTAGCGAGCAATTATTTTGCTCAAAAACAGCATTTTTACATTTATGACCTCTGGAGCCAAAAATATTGACCTGAAGTCAAATCTGAGACAGCGTTGCAGATTGAAAATGTAAATAGCTAACAATTGCTTTTTCCGTTTGTTTCTAGCTAGTATAGTTCTTGAGATGTATGGAATTGTCTGGAGGAAAGCAGTACAACTAGAAAATTTGACCTATAGTGACCTCTGATGACCTCAATTTTAGCATAAGCAAAAGGTTACCTAAAATAGTTTTAAAATGTTTTTTCACGAGCTATCGAACGCTGTACTTTGTTTTGGTTTACGTTTAATGGGAGCCGAGTTAGAGGGGGTCGTCAAAGAACCCCCGGCACGACGAAGGTGGCGCCGAGCACCGGCACGGCGCGGGTTAAAAGACAGGCGTTTGGGCGCAACGTCAGACATTTTTCTATATATTTAACGAACTACTGGCCGTAGAGCAATGGGAGCTCTACTGCTACGTTCCAAATTGAATGCAGGGTGATTATGGAGGTAAAACAAAATTAGTTCGAAAAAAATAATCTAGAATCATTCTCCATTCCATTTGGAACGTAAGAGTAATACTTTCACTGCGCTACAGCCAATAGTTCGTTCAATGTATTAAAAACGTTTGCCAGTGAGCCCAAACGCCTATCCTTTAACACTATGGTGTTATAGAAAAGTTGGCGGCTCGTGTTTAAAAATAGGCGTTTGGTCGCAGCGGCAGACATTTTTCAATATATTTAACAAACCACTGGCCGTGGAGCAATGGAAGTACCACTGCTACGTTCCAAATTGAATGCAGGGTGATTCTAGGGGTAAAACAAAATTAGTGCGAAAAATATTTTCACCAATAATCATTCAACATTCAATTTGGGTAAAGTTAGTTCAATTCATTTCAATTAGTCAGCGGCTAGTACTGGTCGCCGACTGTTATTGCCACACCAAACATGGCAGCCGCCGTCAGGTAACTCGGCCAATAGGATCTCACCGCCATAGCCTCCCCGTGGTTTAGCTACATTGATGCGGTATCAATACTCTAGATGAAGTGCTAAATATTGCAACGAAATGTAATAACCAATATGTCTCATCTGTTAATTTGATGATCCCGTGGCAAATACAAATAAGAATATTCCCGGAAGACTCAGTATTATTCTAAGAGACCACCCAGCCGGCTTCGGGAGGTTTAATTTCCTGTCGGAGGATACTGTCTGATCCATAGCGGATTCTGCCATTTTTCAGCGGGAACTTACCGAGGCGGAAACGAGGCCAGTCCAAACGGCAGCGCTCAGATCGAGGCGAATGTCCTCAATTTGTGTAATGGGCTGAAACTCTGTGGAAGCACTGCAATGTCCAATAAGGCAGTTCTTGTAAATGCAAGGTTAGCTCACGGATTACTGTCAAGACAAAATCTTTCACAAAAAAAAAAAAAAAACGTTCAACAACCACGGATTTCTTAGACAATAGCTTTATGGATATCTGTAATACGATTTACTATTTTTGTAATCGAATTATTTGCTTTGAAACATCGATAGTTCCAGTTTGAATGCATGCATTACAAGGTGAATGCAATTTGCACACAAGCCAGGCAAAGCAATGGCCCAATTACACTATATCAAAGGCAGTTTTGCCTGGAAGATGTTCAGGGCACTATGCATTAACCCGGCAGGCATTGGCGTATTTTTTGTAACACGACTCACTGAGGGTATTTTTTAGCCCCCCACGTGGTCAATATGCACGTGGTCAATATGCGAAAAAAATCATAAGAAAGTTATGCAAAACATGTTGAATAGGTTATTTTACAGTTAAACTTCAATATAAATCAGCATTTGACAAGCTTAATTCATTTCATAAAGGTTGAAGTCACGTTCAGGTCAAGGTCAGGTCAAACGAGGTCAAATTTTTACAACGATATATTCGAACATAAAACACATTTTTCTAGGACAGTTTTTCCTTTGAAAAACGTTGCTGTCATTTATTTTTCTGCATTTGGTCTATAAAAATCAAAAACGAATTTCAAAAATATGACGTCATTAATTTACACGCTTAAGGAGCAATAAGTCAGTCCAAAATTGAGATATTTATTTGACATTTAGTATGCGGATTGCTCATATGTAGTTTCATATTACATTTCCCGTTTTTCTAATATCTTTGAAATTTTGGATGTTGTGGTCACTTTTTAAACAACAAAAAGTAAGAACTTCAAACCAAAATTTTCACAAAACGAGACAACCATCTTCTAGCGCTTGACATTTGCAATCTTTACACCTTTTCATATTCTGTTTTGCTTAACAGTTTGGCTACTGTACTGTCTCTGAAACTTAAGCTGATTTTGGTGTACAAATCGTGTACAGTAACGTTACAAAATTCGCTATATCTTCAAAAAAGTGTTACGAAATCATTTCTTTTGCGAGGGATATGTAAAATTGACAGTCGGAAAGGAACTGAAAGTTTGACGTCGATGCTTGCAATGGTTCTGGAGATAATCAGAAAAGTTTTCAGGGGGCTAACTCCTCCTCCCGTGACTCGCGAGTTAAGCTGGAAAATAACTTGTTTCGATTGACTTTAACACGTATAAAATGGTCAATACCATATTATTACAGCGAGCGCAAAGCGCTCGCTCGTCCTTCCGTGGCTTATGGGAAAGTCTGACAAAGAGAGTTTGAGCGGCGTAACCCAACCACGTAGTCACGCTTTTGAGAAGCTAATATCTCTGTAACCTCACTTCCGATTCACAAGCCGACTCAGAGCCAGAAAAGTGGCCTGTTTCTCTATTTTTCTTAACTGGAAAGTTTTGTTCCGTGAACAATTGAACTATAACATGATTTTTTAGTCTGCAGGTGCGAATCGCTGACGATCATAAAAGATCGGAGGATAAGAATACTTACACACACACAAAATAGCAAACATTTTTCATGCTAACATACATTATAAATCAAATTACAAATGACTATCCACTATCCATAGCATTCTGCTTGTGCTCGCATCCTGCGACGTCTGGTGGCAGACTGGAGGGCTCGTCTCGTTGCGTAGATTGTTTTAAGATTGAGTCACTCTAGCACATCCAAGTGCGTTGTTCTGACAGTTCTACTTCTTAGGTTGTCAACCACAGCGCTACAGGAGCCAACAACTAATAAACAAATTTTTAATTTGTTCCGCTGCTGGCGAAAAATTTGTTCTGCGAACTTAGATTGCGGGATCATTTTTCTGTCACTGCAAGCGGTCTTCTTTGCTGAGCAGCCCCATCCAACTTATCCTGTTCAAGACCAGTGAAGACCAATGTGGATGAATACCACTGAGCGTAGCTCGTGCTGCGTGCGAGGTGTTTAAAAATAGTTTCTAGCAAAAACTCCACAACGGTTGGGCCGATTGTGTTCAAATTTGGTGTGCAGCTAGGGACACCTTAGGTGCGACTTTTCCACAACTCGGGGGCGGGGTGACTCGGCACATTCTCGCGTGCACACCTCTATTCTATAACTCAGGAACACCAGAGCCGATTGTGTTTTAACCCGCGCCCTTTTGAGGTTGTTTGAACACCCTTGCGGTTTTTCCAGATTATGAAGAAAAACAACGGCGCGTAGCGCCACCAACTTTTACATACATCATTGACCTTTTCTACAACTTTAAAAAAGTTCGTGTCAGGTCAGGTCAAGTAACCATACCTCCAAAAGCGTTTGCGGTCCTGTTAAGACCACATTTTTAGAGGGACCAACATGAAACTTTCAGAATTGTCGCAAGTTAGCATTGTCTATAACACATACATCTCGGAATTTCGATATCGGTGACCTAAGGTCAGTTCAATTTTGTGATTTCTCCTTTATGAGTCAATGGGAGAATATTCAACGGTTGCCTATTACGATGATATCAGTTCAATTACATCTGGATAATTTTACAATAGGATATTATAGAAGATGCAAGTGCAAATTTTATTCAGTGACTTCTACAGGGTCATTTGAGGTTATCCGAGGTCGCAATCACTTTTTTCTAATAAATTTCGACATAACAAAGATAGAAAAGTAAAACTAACATCAATGTGCATGTCTCGACTTCACCTACTTAGGTCAACACTTGACTTTGACCTGAGGTCAAAGTTTTGAGTAAAACTTTCAAGGTTTAGTCCTATATCACTCGATGCGCTTTGACGAGACGAACTCCATAACGTAAATTATATTGCGTTTTCTGTTTTAGATCAAAAGTTATTAGCAAAACACAGTTTTGCCAAAAGCAGCATTTTGTATTTTATGACCCCTTGGGCCTGAGCTATGGATCTAAGGTCACATCTGAGAACATGATGCAAAAAGAATATTTAAACGGCTATCGATTACCGTTTTTCGTTTGCTTCTGGCTATCATACTCTTTGAGATGTATGGGGTTTGAAGTAAAGTTCAAAAACTTGAAATTTGATCTTTCGCGACCTCTGGTGACCTCAGCTTTGACCTGAGCGAAAAAAAAACACTGAATAGTTTCGAAATGATTTCCGAGAAGCTTCATCAGGGGGGGGTCGAAGTTTAGTTCCGACTAGCCTGGCAACCTTCTTCGTGACGTCACCGCGAGGACGCCCGAGGGCATTT
>JARBER010155579.1:0-10763 GCA_030265075.1 Balanus glandula
GCGGCGGCAGTGGTGGTGGCTGCGGCGGCGGCGGTGGCGGCGGCGTCGGCAGCAGCGGCGCTACTCTCCTGGCAGCCGGGCCCGACTGTCGCCGCCATCGTCCCATCATTCGTCTCCGGTTGGGTCGATCGGTCTCGTGCACAGCTCCCCTCCTGACCGCCGGCTCTGATGGGCGCCGGTGCTCCCCGGGGTCAGAGGTCGCGATGTTTCGCCACACCGGCGGCGCGGCACGTCGCGATGGGACGCAGCTGGGCGCTCCGCCGGCTGACGAGAGAAGCGGACGATCTCGCGTCGTCAGGCTGCCCGCTGCTGCCGCTCGCGCTGGTCTGGTGGGGTATTGATGTCTCGGGTGGACGGAAGCCGGAGGGGTCTACAAGGTCAGCCACTCGACACGTGCAGCTTCCCGGGATGGGCTATATTTATCGGATTTGTCAGGTTCAGACGGAGTTGATCCAGTTGGTGGGTGGCTAGGTGGTTGGCTTTGTGGAAAAAAACTCAGTGCATTATTATTACTGCAAATATGCTTGAGCTCTTAGTTATAAAGATAAATAGCGAAGCATATTAGAACATGAGATAACATTATCTTTGGCTGATCAGTCAAGCGCTCTAACACACATGCGGTTGATAGGTACAGCACTGCGGATAGTATCAGCACGCTGAAAGCCAGGCGGACTTTTCGTCCCGGGTTTCCACCTAGCTGCTTCAGTGCTCGTTTTTTTGTTGTCGCTTGCTTGCCGTGTGTTCAACCTTTTTTGTTCAACCTTTTTGTTCTGGTCCTGAGCTTGGTCCCAGCAGTCCTGGGTCCAGTCCTAGTCCCAGTCCTTGTTCTGATCCTGATCCTGATCCCGGTCGTCCTGATCCCGATCCTAGTTCCGGTCCTGTTTCGGTCCGGGTCCCAGTTCTGGTCCCGGTCCTGGTCTTGAGGGGCAGCAACAGCCGCATACATGCAGCTGGCACTGATGGGGTGGGGCGGTTTGTCTTCTTTTCTAGAGGGTCCCCATTGACCGTCAGGGGTCGCCGGCGGACCACCTAGCGCCAATGGATCGTTTCTCGACGGGCTCACGTCACGGGTTCGCCTCCGACACCATGAACGGCGTTTTATCTGCCGCGCTTCGCTCCCGTCCTGATGGCCTCGTTAAACGCGGAACCCACGAGATGTAGGTCGCGTTCTACGGCAGGCGGGGTGGCCGAGGGCGAACACGTCGTCCGCTGTTCGTATGGACGAAGGGCTGAGTCCAAAACGGCTGTGTGGGTGGAAATTAAATACGAAGAATGTTGTCTTGGCGTGACTGGGAGGAATTTCTCATCTTCATCGATTTGGACTGGCTTTGACCATGACAGCTGTGAGCGCGGGGACAGTCGGAAGCTTTGTCATAATCCCTCGGAATCCAACTGTCTAATTTAATTTACTGGGTTGCAAGTTCTCAATTGCTTGATCGGCACCAGTGCATTAGCTCGATCAACGTCTTCGGGAATGGGAGAAGTTTGTAGCTTACAGAGAATGGCTATTAGTGAAATTAGTTCGCTTCGGATGACCAAATGAGCCGCTGGCGAGCCAGAAGAGCCATCAGTGACACCAAACGGGCCCCGAATCTCCCGGAGATTCATTTCGCTGGCACTTGTGTCCAAGCCCGGATCTGCAGCTGCCACTCTGGCTCCTAATTACATTCATTCCAATGTCGCCCCGGCCCGCTCGCCGCCGGTGGCTCGGTGTCGGTGTCGGGGGGAGGGGGAGGGGGTCACTGGACAGTGGACATACCTCCCGGTGCCGTGTCCGATGGTAAATGGCCTGTCAGAGGGGCGGTAACATCACGCCTGTAGCCCGTGTCGGCGGCCGTGACGAACGGCTGGATCGGCACGCCAGACCGGGGAAGTCATCAGTTTATGGCGCCGCCACTCCCACATCGTCCAAATCACCGCAGTAGCATGCAGGCCATCAGCGGCAGGCAAGACACGGACGATATTGTCTAAACTGCCCCGGCCACGGCAGCATGGAAATGCTAAATAGTAGGGGGGGGGGGGTGGAATGAGGTCGCCGAAGGTTTTGCACATAAAATCTTTATTTTGTGTCATAGTGTAAAATATAGGGTGTTATTGCATGGACAATAATATGGCAAGACAGATAAAACGCCCATGATGACACTGACTGATGCTCGTCCTGTTGTGGTACATGAGGGAAATATAAGTATGAGCTGTCCAGCACGTGCCCACGCTTTTAAGAAGCCAATGTGACGCATGCTGCGTGAGGGGTGTTGACAAGTATGTCCTGGCAAAAACTCGAACAATCGGCTCAGCTGTTCCTGAGATACAGACTCGGGGTGTGCACGTGCACACGTGCACACGTGCAGAGGCACCCATCCCTGACTTATGGAAAGGTCATCTTGAATGTCCCTAACCACACATCAAATTTGAACATATTGGACCGAGTACTTGCGGATCTTTTGCGATGTTTTTTTAACACCCCTTACGTGGCACTCGCCACGCGCAGTGGAAGTCACAAGTCAGTAGTCACCCATATGAGTCGCCACTTGTTTCGGACAAGGTGGAATGGATAGGGCAGCTCAGCTGAGCAAACCGCTTCTGAATCGGACATGCGGTCCTAGATATATTTGTTTCTCAAAAGAGTGACCACGGGCTGGGTCACTCATACTCTAATTTGTCCCATATAGCACGACGAACGACTGCTTCAGGCTCGTTCGTAACTAGTGTATATCAGCCTGTGCCATCATTGGCTGTTTACCTGTCTTGTCATACTATTGTCTATGCAATGACCCCAAATATTTTATTTTATGACGAAAAATAAATATTTTTCTAGCAAAACCTTTGGTGAGTTTGTATTGTATTGTATTGTATTGCGGCACTAAGGAGACTCCCCAAGGGGCTCTTTATATCTGGTCCACCCTGCATCATGCAAACATTTCAACGGTGCTAAAATATTTGCGTCACGACATAATTTAAGACAGCTTCGCGACATGATGCCTCTCACGAATCATGTCCTTCCATATAACAAGTTATCGCCATGTAGCGCAACTGACAACTGTAGTGTGCCAATGTTTATAGTGCAGGTGTGCGTCTATTATGTAGCTCAATTGTTTACTTATGTATTGCAGTTTTTAGCCCATATGGCGCAGGTATTTGTGCATTTAGCTCTAATAACTGGTCTTGTAATGTTGTGCATTAATGCAGTTATGCCTATTTATACTAGAAATTCACAATTTTTGAGTTTTTTTCATCTAGTTTTACCGTCTGCCACGTGTTCCCTTCCTACTCAGTAACACCAGTCCTGCCTGTGTCTTCCGTCTGTAACACCGGTCTTGCCTGTGTCTTCCGTCTGTAACACCGGTCTTGCCTGTGTCTACCGTCTGTAACACCGGTCTTACCTGTGTCTACCGTCTGTAACACCGGTCTTGCCTGTGTCTTCCGTCTGTAACACCGGTCTTCCCTGTGTCTTCCGTCTGTAACACCGGTCTTCCCTGTGTCTTCCGTCTGTAACACCGGTCTTTCCTGTGTCTTCCGTCTGTAACACCGGTCTTGTCCGTCTCCTCAGTGGTGCTGCAGGAATACGAGGTGACAGCTGCCGACTCCAGGGCCCCGCTGGGCCAGACCGCACTGCTGACCTGTCACGTGCCGGCCCACGTGCGCGCCGCGGTCAAGGTCACGTCGTGGGGTGTCGACGGCGTCCTCAGCGTGTATCCAACGCTGCTTGGAGGTAGGTCTGCCATCGGTCAGCTCATCGCTGCAAGTGCTGTACTGTGTCAACGCCACAAAAGGGTTCAGAAAGTACATCATACAGTATCTTGCCCTATCTTATGACCTTACCTATTAGAGCACTGAGCGCCTGATGGGATGCTTCTGAATTACGTAGAAAAAGTACAGATTTATACTAGGACCACTCATTCACTGCCATCACACAATGCTATCCAGAGGAAGCCAATCTAGCCTTTCATCGAGATGTCCACTGAGAAAACATTGCCTTTGTACGTTGGTTTGATTCTGCGCGTCGTGGACGCGCCAAACCTTTTCACATTCATAGGTTTTAGCTTTATTCGAAGAGCAAACAGCCGATTTGAAATGTCACGCTGATTGATGTAGACGTATGTAAGGTCAACAATATGATTTTAGGGCTTCTAGATTACCTTTCATCAATAGTCTAGATTGCCTTTGCCTTTCTCTGCCGAAAAGCTATTTAGAGCTGACGCATGTTCCACTCGACCTAAGTAAACTATTTCCAGTAAGTTAAGTATGCTATGTATGCACACGTTTTTGTTTAATTGAACATGTTCTGCCTTTGATTAATGTTAACTACGCATGAACAAAAACAAGACACGCCATTCACTATTCGGTTAATAATCTCTCGGTACAGCACGAGTAGGAAAATCCCCCCCTCCCCCCCCCCCGCAGACGGTCAGTGCGGCACGGCCCGGTCCAGCGTCCCGTTTGGACAGATTGTCCCGCTGCAGGCCGGCACGTCAGCCCGGGGAGGAAGGGGGGGGGGGGCTGCAGAGGGGGGGGTCCCATCAGCCAGGGCGTGGCAGACGATGAGCTGACCTGGCTCGGCGGACCATTTCGGACGCCATCAGAGAGACCTCGCCCCACGGCTGAGCAGTGAAAGCGGGCAGGCCGGAACACATTCATGGAATAGCGCTCTGCTGAAAGTAGTCGTGGGCTTTTTACACGTTATGGCAGCGGCGAGTAGAGGCAACTATGTTTTACTTGTTTATTTTATTTTTACGTCGTGCCACATAGGCACAGTGACTATTTGCCTGTTCCAGTCGCAGCTCCAACTGGATCCAGCTGGTTCTAACCTCCTCCCGTGGTTCCCGTGGCTGCTCCAACTGGCTCTAACCTGATCCAACCTGATCCAGCCTGATCCAGCCTGATCCAACCTGATCCAACCTGATCCAACCTGATCCAACCTGATCCAACCTGATCCAACCTGATCCAAACTCCTCCATTCTGCCCCCAAATCGAAGACGAGGACAAACTGGAGCAGGCTGGAGAAAACATTTAGGGCGCTGCTGATACATTTATCAATGTTAACAGATATCCCAACTTCGACGCGAATAGCTGATGCCTCCTCTAAACTCCTCTGATCGTTCATCTGGCTGCTCCCAGATTTCTGCTCTAAACGGCTCAATCCTGCTCTCATCTCTTCCGGAGCTACCACTGGAACAGGCCTTATAACGAACCTAATTACAGCCGGAAATCAATTGTATTTTCTTGTAACAAACCAATGTCATTGTGTAATTTCCATGCGAAGATGTAAGCAAATCAGAGTTGTATCATGTATGGATGAATGGAAAGGTTGTAAACATTCGTTTCAAATTGCGCTCATATATACAAACTAAAAAAGTTTGCTGGTGCGTCTCAGTCGGCTGATTGGTGATACTGTTAAAGTTGTGCGGTGCTCTTGTGCCAATTAATTCGCAGTTTCCCGGCCTCCATGTGAGAACTTTATTCAGGGTTCTGCCGAACGTTGCATTCCCTTTTATTGGAAGAGAGTTGGAAAACTGGCAGCAAGTTTGCTTTACTGCTGCTCAGTACTTTGTGTGCCAGATTCAAGGCTGGTGTGACTGGAACTATCTTAACGCTCCTAATGGCCAGAAACATGATACAATTTTCTCACCTTCTGCAAGTAACACTAGTTCATAGCTGACCAGCTTTGAATCCGATCCAAGTTGCATTTGATTCCTACTGCTCAGTAGTCATTAGTCCTTATCTGTATCCGCTGTAACACGCGCAATGAACACAGTTACACAGTCGAGCATTTCTGTGACCGTCCGAGTTACAACATTGACAAACGTCCTTTCTGAAAGCTACCGCTCACCAGGCTGACCCGGAAAGTCAGGCGAGTGCCCCGACGAAGTAAGACATCGATCAGCTCTCATCCCTCCATTTCCGCGATCCCAGCTCGGGCCAGTGCAAACCTCCGTCTGACGGTGCAGCGAAGCGCGCGCTGCCACCCTGACAACTCGATGACGCTCGCCGCCTATCAAACGTCACCGACGGGCGCCAACGATCACACGCTCCAGCATAAACCTCGCCGGCCATCTCCCGTAGCATCCATCACGGCCGCCTTGACGGGCTCGACTCGACAGCCCATCAGCGCCCGGGTTTTTCTCACCATCGCGCCGAGTTCCGGTGGCTTCCGGCCTTCCGGAGGAGCGGTTCAAAGGAAGCGGCCGCCGCTGCGATCCGACTTGCAGATGGCGGAGGCGGGAGCGCCAGCTGGCTCGGCCGCGGCTCCAAGGCGAGACGCTGATGGTGTCGGAGCGAGGCGCGAGCCGCGTCCGTCACTGCCTCGCTGTCACGGCCGCTTAGTCGGACAGTTTCCGAGTAAACAGAGCTTGGCGCAGAGGGGAGCACCGGCGGTTTCCGTTCCGAGTGTTCAGCGTGGCTTGAGGGAGCTGATCTGACAGGCAGTGACTTAGATGTGGGGTTAGAGGAATGGTGAGAGGTTTGATCGTCTTAGAGCGGTGAGCGAGGAGTTAGTTTGACACGAACGGTAGCCTTTGCCGCCCCGTTTTAAATTTTAAAGGGAAGATACGGTCATCGTCGGAGTTATTGGAATGAAAACGTGTTGAGGAATCATGTATGTAATTACAATCGTGCATCGTTCCTGCCCATTTTTTTCGGAAAAGACATCTTTATGGCGCCATGTTCTGCGATTTAATGAATAGCTAAGTGCAGACTGTCGAAATACAAACTTTGTTTGTGGTCATTATTCAAACAGACATTGATTGTGAAGGACCAAACTGATACAAAATAGTTGTTGTCTGTTATGATGTCTTGCGTCATTTGCTTGTTTCGGTATTTTTTATTCGTCAAAGCTGCTTATTGGTTGCTGTGTTTATTCAAATAACATAATCCGTCTTTTTAAACGATAGGATTACAGGGTAGGCGCGAAGCACCCGTAAGATAAAGGGACATTCCACTTTTTAGAAAATTGTCAAATGTATGTTAAATTATGTAAAACTGTTAAATGAATGCTGCTGATCACGATTATCACATTGGTTTCTCTAAAAAATAACTGCAACTCTTACAAGTCGAAGTAATATTATCTGGTCTGGTGACGTCATAGCAAAGAAATTTGGAGGAATTTTGGATAGTGGAGAAAACCTCACCATGCTAATTGCTGCCAATATTGCTGCCAAGGTCGACTACGATACAATTATGGTGAACAGAGACTACGTCATCAGTAGCTAAGGCCCAATACCAATACACATGGACCTTACTTTTGACATGTCAAATTTTCAAAGCCCAGCAATCAAAATGGCTATCTCAACTCAAACCTAATGTTAAGGTGGAAATGTCCCTTTTACTCATCAAATTGTTAGAAAAAGTATTATTTACCACGCCGTACGGATACTTTCAAAAGCAAATAACTAACTTATTTTTGCAGCCACTGCCCCGATTGAAATCGGGATTGTACCAATGGATGGCTACATCGAAGTCATTTTTATTTTGAATGTGTCTCCTATGAGGAAAGCTATATCGTCCGCACGATTGGCGTGGGCGAAACATTCCATATTCAACGGATAGTGAACTAAACACCATTTATACGATGAAGCATGCAGTGTTCAACGCGTAGGCCTTTTCCTTTTTGGTGCATTCGGAAAGAAAATCATGAACAATTAAATGCAACTTATATTGCAAATTCTTACCGTTTCTGATCAGCAACAGAAGCCGCTAGATTACCGTCGATTAAGGCGTTTTACTGATCAACCAATTGTGCAAATTTGTAATAACCATGGCCATATTTTGAGTGACGGTAATTTGTTAACTATCTGAACTACCTTCACCACAAATGCGTTGTCGTATGAGGCAAACTTTAGAAACCTAATCAAATTTGCTTGAGTACGCTTGGCGAGGAAAACACATTGCTTTAAGTTATTATGTGAGCCACAGTCTGACATACCTCGGCCGCAAGCGAGCTGTGGGTGCTGACTCAAACGCTCACGCCGTGATGTTAGTGTGGTTTCATTAGTTTAATGCATTGGAAACGCAAACAAGGCTGCGATTGCACGCAAGGTGGCTTGTGATTGGATCCAACCCTGACAGAGATGTGCTTTGTTAATTATTATGCTCGCTTTTATGACAAGACGAATTCATCGGCCCAAATGTAATTTGATTCAACAGAATGTGCTAATGCCTTTTACATAATTGTATGCAAATGCCTCTTACATATTGTATGTTGAGTTGTCGAGCTTTGTTAACGCCAGAAATGTTACTGGGGAAATTAATGGTGGTTGGACGTTCAAACATTCATGATGTTACCGACACACTTCGGATTTATGATAACGACACTTTTTTAGTGATACAGTAGACATCGCTTATAGCGCCCACGATTACAACGCCCAGCCGCTTACATACAACGCCAAGTTTGCCGGGTACAGAACTTCCTGTATAAACATATAGACAAAAACTCCGCTTATAAAGCTCAAACTTGGGTTAAAATGCCCAGTTAAGCGCGCGTCCAGCCATCGTGTTACACACTGCTACCGGCTCTATACGTGTAGAAGTGGCTGTAATGCTTCGGATATAGCACCCGCCGATTATAACGCCCAGAAAGGATAAATATTTTTTTTAAAAATGCTCATTAACATACCAAAGTTGTATTTTTTTGTCTTAAATATACAATAAAAAAGAGACGACTTTCGATAACAATATCATCCTCAGGTCAGATCAGACCTGAGACCAGACCTATCCTATCAGACCTGAGACCAGACCTATCAGACCTGAGGACGATGATATTGTTATCGAAAGCTCGTCTCTTTTTCATTGCATATTTAAGACAAAAAAATACAACTTTGGCATGTTAATGATCATTTTTATAAATATTTTGACCATAATGTCAACAATCATGCCAGCGACCACCCGAACTATAAATAAATGACCAATCCCAAGGCGAACGTTATAAGCAGCTTGCACACTCAACACTGTTCTTGTCTTCTTCTCAAAATAAGTTTAATAGTCCTTATAGTCCGATCGGTAAAACTGGAGCCACATAATAAAATGTATAATAATACATGCGAATCTTATACAAAAATTACTTTCTGATTGCAAAACAAAATTATTATCATCTCCGTAATGCGTGATCATGTCCCATGCAATTTTTAGATACTTGGATACAGAGCTCAGCGTTTTATTGTCAGCATTGTGTGTTCAGCACTGGTCTTGTGCGCTCCGCAGATGATAAGCACCACATGCTGCCGTCGGGTGAGCTGCTGGTGCGTGACGTCACTGGTGATGACGTCAGAAGGCGCTACATCTGCCGGACGGTGCACACACTGACGGACCGGCACGTGTCGAGCCAGCAGCCAGCGCGTATCATCCTCGATGGTATGTCTGACGTTAGCAGCAATACACGAAATGTGACTTTTCTTTAGAAGGCTTCGGAGGCTCGCATTCATGCTGGAACGTAATGCTGGGACGTACAGAATGTAATAAGTACTAGCTTACACTGCTATCTTGCATGTAATTTCTCTCTCACTTCACTCGCTCTATTCCCTTGCAGCTGCGTTATTGATTACCGTACATATATTTTCAAAATATAACGTTTGTTATACAATGCATTTATTTCTCAATTCCTTGAAGCAATATGCTAAAACCCTGCTGTGTTTATACGGTGCGCGTGCCTTTCAAGCTATTTTTTCCTCTCTTGAATCTTATTAGATCATAAAATTGAATTACCTCATACTTTATCCGTAGTTGAGCGGGGCATTCATATATCTCTCTCCCTCTCAGAGCTCCGAGTCGGTTCTTCCCTCACGGCATGTCCCCGCCACTCCCGTCCTTATGGCGTCAATTGGTGCTGCCGGCCCCCGGAAGCGAGAAAAAGCCACCCTCACGCCACCAGATATTCTCCAATAATGAAGTAATCCGCGATTTATGCGTTCCATCCTGTGTAGAATGTCCTATGAGGGGATATCAGGCCGTTAGGATGACTGGATAATTGCCGCTCGGCTTAGAGGAGGGAGAAAATGAAAGCATCAGCGTTCTGCTCTCGTCCGGCCTGTCATCACCCGGTCCGACGGATCCCGGTCCGTCAGATAGCGGTCCGACGGATCCCGGTCCATCAGATAGCGGTCCGACGGATCCCGGTCCATCAGATAGCGGTCCGACGGATCCCGGTCCGACGGATCCCGGTCCATCAGATAGCGGTCCGACGGATCCCGGTCCGACGGATCCCGGTCCGTCGGATCCAGGTCCGACGGATCCCGGTCCGACGGATCCCGGTCCGACGGATCCCGGTCCGACGGATCCCGGTCCATCAGATCCCGGTCCATCAGATCCCGGTCCGACGGATCCCGGTCCATCAGATCGCGGTCCGTCAGATCCCGGTCCGTCAGATCTTTGAAGACCATTGCCCTCTGATTGCCTGAATATTGAGACCCCATTACAAAATAAAGATGGTAATTACCCATTATTCTTACTGAGCTATCCAACAGGGTTATAAATTTCAACTCCCCTACCTAAGTCGAGATGTAAGGGTCCCCCCCCGGCACGGCGGGGGAGGGGGCAGTGGTGCAGAGTGCGCCGAGCACTGGCACGACGCGGATTAATGTACGAACGTATTTGATACCAATGTGTATAGCTGTTTGTGTTAAAGTATCAGCGTTTCCAGTATTACTTTTAAGCTCGCTCTGTTGTATCATGTATGGTCTAGTGGACGCCACTGACTGTTGAGCGCAGCAGTTCGCTGCGGCCTCGTATTGTGCAGACTGCAGAGAGCTGCTGTTGGGCGTCTGTAAAATGTGTGG